>DWME01006577.1:0-13495 GCA_018244795.1 Parelbella ahira ahira | reverse complement strand
ATTAACATGGAGCCTACAGCCGTATTTTATTTTTATTTATGGCGGTCCCCGCTCGCCTTTGTCCTCTCCCAATTAATCAATTCTCCCGAACCCACCCTAATGGCTGTTTTCCTTCGCCTAATGACCTAACCGTAGATTTGTGACGAATGTGCAAACCGATTTCGTGTTATTACTTTCTTATATATATCTCAAATAATGGATGGCAAGGATCGTGTACATGTTTTTCCCTACATTCGATTAGGATGCTTATTCGTCTTGATCCCCTCTTCTTATCCCACGGGAGAAACGTGGAGACATACCACTGGTGGGATATAAAATGTTACTAAAGTAAATATAAAATTGTACACACGAGTAATACTATATGATATGCGTATAGTTACACTGGAACGGAGCCATCAAAGATTGTCACTCACGCAAAGGAAATTTGTAATGAAAAACCTATATATTGTCTACAAATAAACCTAATTACCTAATTTCCAATAAACTTAATTATCAATTTGAAGATTGTACAAACCTTTGAACGACTGCTACAAAATCGCTATTGATCTTTAGTATTAAGTAAAAGGTCAAGCGCACCCTGTGAAAATGATTCTCCCATAACGCTTTCACGCCTTTTATCCCAATCTAAACCCAACAATGGACAAAATGATCGATTGATAAATTGGTTTCCCATCAATGTCCTTTTTCAATATTTAGACGATGGCGACTTGGAAAAAATGAAATTCTCTTAATAATTTGAGTTAGTTTAGCTTTTGTAATTAAGAAAATTGAACAAACAGAGGGCCTGTGAAAGTCAGCCACAACTGGATATCAGGGTTACGTGGTGCTGGCCATCGATCAACACGCAGCTGTAAACATACCAGTGTAAACGGCGAGGGTTACACGTGGAACGATAGTTTACTGAGCGAAGTGATCGGGAGCGACCGCGCGGCCGCGGATGGGTTCCGTACGAAGTCATTGTTAAATGGCAAAGTTTTACACCCTCCGAACTTTGCCAATTTAGACATTTTTAAACATTCATCATTCTCACTGACCCCTTTATCGTTTTGCGTTTTGAAACAGATCTCGTTTCGAATTGAGTAAGGTGGAGGCCAACGTGAATTCCTTTTAATAATAGTTATATGTTATACCTACTCACGAGCAACCATCCCATCCGAGACTAAGCAGAACCTGTACTGCGGCAACCGGGCAGCTGATAAATACGCATATATAATTTCTACTTATGTATTACAAGCATACGTGTACTTATTCGTTACACGCTCAAGGCTAAAACATGCTTTCGTGTTTTTGACACAAATATTTCGGAACAGTGTCGACATATTCTTCAACGCATAAAAACGACTATTCTTCATATGTGCTATTATATTTAATCAAATGTATCTCTATAGTGTATATTGAAAATGACTACTGAAACTTTCTTTAATAATATTTTTTGGTACTAAAATAAAACCAAACATCTAATCTAGTATTCTATTCAGCAGTTTTATAATAACTTACCCTATGCAGTACGTGTGACGTTTTGCTAGTATACAGAACCCTAAGCTCGTTATGTAAACGTATAAAGTTAATAACGAGTGGGAAGCATCGGAGAGCGGGCATTGTAGCCACAGTTTTTGATCCCGCCGCGATGTGAAAAGATTTTATGGTGTACAATTTCGATATCTTTACTCACGACTCTCCATTATACATGCCATGTCAAAGGCAATTGTTAAATACCGGTTTTGTACATGCTCCTGTCCGACACCGAGTTCGCCCATATCTTTGTTAAAACTGGGGAATTATAGCTGATTTGGGTCAGTATTCAAAGCTATATGTGATACATACTAACATAAAAAATATTTACACATATGACGCGCATATATTAACTATTGGTTATAGATCTCTCTTCATAGAACTCTTAATTAACAGACACCCTGACACCCTGAACACCGAATCTCTGTTCTCCGAATCTAGTACAGGGGCCCTTGCCACTTGTTGTTACTATTTTTTGAAACGTAATAAAGTATTTTTGATTTTTTGATTAAAAATCTTCATTTGGTCTTATACCATTCAGGTCAAATCTCCTATGTGTACGGAATACTGTGTAAAACATGACTATCTAGATAGATATAATAAATATACATTTGTATATGTATACACTATACATAGAACAAAATGGACATGATATGAGGCATCAAAATTCTGTGTACGGTTTTGAAACAAAAAGGACTTCAGTCCAAAAGCGGTTGTATAAATTTCCAATACAACCACTATACACGGGAGAAGGGTGAATGTACGTCAAGCTGACCGCAATATTTTAAAGGTGAATAACATTCAGGATTTCTCCCTTTCAATATTTCCACCGTGTACCATGCACTCACAAATATTGGACATTTATTCTTACAAACTCCCAAAGGAATTGATATGATAAAACATTTACCAGACGCCGGTGTTATGGATCTCAAGGCCGCTGATCCGAATAACTTAACTGAAACCACGATAGCCGTTGTCATTTACCTGCATAGGTAAGTGGAACACGCATGCAGACTTTTGAGCTTAGTTATTGCGGTTATTCATTACAAATACTCAGAATAATCATACGACAATATAACTCGTATAACTATATATAACTCATGTAACTATACATATAGGTATAACTCGTCTAACAATGCTATACTCAATAATGATTTAATCATATTGACTGTGCCTTGTACTGTAAACTTTTCCTGTTTCTATACAACGTATAAACTTATGTACGTAGCAACAATCGCAGTAACCGAGGGCCCGTGGTTGAGTCGTAAACGAACTTTGAGTCATAAACTATCCAATTACATTTCCATCAACCATAAATTGTTTACGCCAGATTATACTTATATCACTATAGCCTCAGCCTACAAAAATACACTTCGCTTCGCACAATTAATGAATTTTGTTACGCTTGTTTGCTTGTAAATTCTTCGAACTTTGTATTAATCTATTCATATAATAATGTATTTTCTATGTAAGTCAGCTTTGAGTAAAACAAGAGAACTTTGTAGTTCATTGATTACAAATACAATAAAAGTTTACAAGTGTGTTTCAGTTGTGAAATATCAATTTCAGAGTCGGGTCATCGAAGCGATTGCTTTTAAATTATATCTTATTATTCATCTGCATATCTATCACAGACGTTATCATGTAACCGTCAACCCACGTTGGCCGATGTAGCAGAATGGGCTTTAACCTTGTCATTATTCGAGGAGGCTCAGCAAGGAGCAATGAATCATCATGTACTACTACGGGGAATGTCTGATGACATCGCTATCTACAATCTAATTAGGCTTCGCTGATAGCTACAGAACTTCCCTCAAAATGGAAATTCCGACTCCTTATTTTATATCGTACACCGTTTATCCCTCCTTGTGTTCCAATAACTTTTTCCATACTCCGTTCCCGTATGATCATTGTGTGGATTCACCGATTGCTTTTCCATTTCCCGGCGTCGATATTTTATTGCATGCCATATTTCGGGGAAGAATAACTCCGGGGCCGCACATCCTATGAGATATTGAGATGTTGTATCGAGATTGTCGAGTAACCCGTATTGCTTTTTGATTGCCTCCGTGTACTTTGTTTTTATTTATCTATGTTTACGTTCAGGGTCGAATACTGAAATGGTACGTGCCGAGAGTTATGTGGGGTCGCTATTATATTTTATCGACAACACACGTAGATATATTGGTTGAGTTTTGTTTACATTGTTAGGATTAACTCTTGACTTAGCTTTTTTACTTATCAATTTACTATCACTTTGTTTCATGAAAGCTTTTTGACTTAGCTTTTCACACATTGTCCATGTACTAATGAACTTAAGAAAAGTTGAATATCAAGGATACCAAGATTAAAATAATCTGTATTTATTGCTAACATACGACAAAATCACTATGAATTCCTTTATATACCTATAAATATTTACAAATTCAATATAGAGTAATCGTTGTACACAACAAAAGTACACATAAGATGAGCATTTTTTTAATCGATTGCAGGAAAATAATCACTTTCCCATTTCGCTACTTCACGTGCCTATCCTCAATGGTTGTAAATAAAAATGGTTATCGCGAAAAAACTTTCGGCATTGTGTGAAAAATAGTTGGTAATAAAACTACGAGTACGTTCAGCTCATGCAACAATCGTAAACCGGGGAGGGTCCCTCTCGGCGTCTTTATAGTCTGAAGTCTGAACTACGTAACTGTTGTGTTGTTACACTTCATATTTCAGTCATTTGAGGTGAATTACGAAATGATTATGTCCGTTTCTCAGTAAAATGTGTTTCTCATTGTAGATTTAAGGACGATTTGTTCATACAATTTAATGTTAAAAACGTTACAAAAGATTGTAAGAGCAGGGATTATTTTCATTTTATTATAAATATCTATCATTTAAAGTAATATTATAAGTCTTCTTAATAGTGTTAGATGTTAATATTAGATAATATAACAAAGAAAATAGAGTATAATTGCAGATAATAGTGACAAGGGATAATATAATAATTAAGGATAAAGTAACTTTCATTATGTGAAGACTACTTTTTAAATATTCCTTGCGTTTCAACTCCGTCCTCCGCCTTCCACTTTTATAATCTGTGGTAGAATTTTCTAGTTACTTTAAAACTGAACGGTGATTCAGTCTTAAATAACATTCAGCGGGTTGTAAAGTTTTTGTTCAACAATATTTTTGTTTACGGAGCTCGCTTCGCACAAATAGAATCGGATACTTTTTTAATTCTTGGTGCATTAAGGTAAATCCACCACCAGTTGCCCTCGCTACGGCTGTTGGCACCAGTCCAAATTATTTTAAAAGAAACCTAGCAACTAGTGTTTCCAGTTACGGTTTGGAAAATTGCGGATTTTGGTTGCCAAAAACAAAAATCATGAATAAACATTTTTCGTAACACTTAATGCAGAATGGACATTTTTTCAAGGGTTTGTACATTGTTACCGAGTCCCGAAAACGTTTACCATAATGTACAAGCAGAATAGTAAAAAGTAAATATTAAACAGGAATTCAAACACTGCGCTCGACGTTTATGGCCGTTGTTAAATACGTTGATGACATAAAACCAGATAAAAACTACTTTGCAACGCGTTGTATTGAAATACTTTTTATGTCGTAGAAAAATAACCGTATTTGTAAATATGGACATATTTATATTGTTTTATTCTACTTATATCTTCAAACACTGAATTGGTAACAACAGAATATTCTAAAGATCAGTACCTTAATTTAAATAAAATTACAATATAATGATGTTAGCCCTTTAAGTACATAGAAAAAGTTATCTTGCGTAAGAAATGTTTTAGATAATTATTAATCTTTTTATATCGTTACATCAGGTCCTACACGAAGTAGGAGAAAATTTCTAAAGGAAATATATGTCTATTTAAGTAAGCATATACATTTATACCTATAAGAATGTATATCCCGAGTGAGTCAGAGGACATGGTCAATATACAGCAACGGTCTCATTTCCCTGTAACACGGCATATTACGTTTTCGCTTCCTAAGGTTTATAATTTCAGCTCCATAATTACAAATATCGTGTATTCACCCACTCGCTTTTTAAATTAAATGAACCATGTTCCTTTGATATTTATTTGGTTATAAAATTTTATGGGCTTCACTAATCACGCAAATATCGAAAATATACAGTAATTGAGGTTTACTGCTCAAAAAGAATCGCATCGCACGATATTTTAGAAGCATTATTAAATGATTAAAAATCGAATAATTCTCTCTATTAAGACATAGGTTTCTCGATTAAATAAGATTGTATTTTTAAACTATGTATTTGTATTAAGGTTACTACATATAGGTACATACTAATATATTCTATCAAAGGTACAATATAATATTAATTATAGTATAGGTACTACGGCGTCTCAAACAGTTTTTCATATAATGCATAAAAGCAGTAACTTTGCATTATAATTAAAAACTCCTGAACTTTGCAATTACGTAGAGTTTATTCTATGAGCATACGAAATCGGAACATAATTCCCCTCTGAATTACGCACTTATCTCGCCTGTTACAGTCGACACGACGAAACTTAATTACCGAGTTATATATTTCAGTATCACAAAACACGGCGACTACCACGACAATTAAGATATTTTTTATTTCTACATTTCACGCGAACAATAGCACTTAAAAAACGTAATAACAAATGATTTCGTGAAAGAACGACGCGAGGTTTCAACTCCGTAATTAAATTCGTGATGTGAAGGATAAGCGGAACTTTTGCATAATTAAAGGGATCGAAAATCAACACACCGTATCTGATCTGTCAATTACTGGTTAAAGGTTTTTCGAACGTTTTAATCTTTAATGGCATGTAAATCTTTTGAAAGAAAGAAAACACGAGACGAAGGTATGATAATGGGGGTAACATGTTATTAAAATCGACCTACAAATTGTTCGAAAGCTCCGAAAACGTGGCCAATTAACTTATATAATCAGATAAATCACGTCGCTCTGATAATAAACATGTTCGTATTAAATGTTAATCAATAATTAATCAAATAAAATTAGATGCTTAAATATCAATAACCAAACGATGGATTAGGAACATATTAAATTATTTATTTAATATATTTGGCATTCCGTACTCTCTGCCGGCCCCGTAAGGGACTTGGCGCTTAAATCTGTATGAATGTATTAATTTATTAAATATACGTATATATTATTCAACAATACAACGAGTATACACTTAAAATATATTTAATATGAAAACGTTAAGATGAAACTAATTATGTTTTAACACATTTAGAATTTTGAGTATCACGTTTTAAGCTCCATGGCATTCACAAAAGTGTGCACAATCCGATTCGGAGATTTATGTAATTACAAATAGCGTGGTTTTAAAAAAAAATTTTGGAAACAAGAAAGACATAACGGTAAACCCGACTATTGCGAAAACATCGCCCTTAAGAAAGCGATTGGCTCTTTGCAATTAGCCTGTTTCTTCTTCTTGTCGTATTTGTTATAAATTATCCTATTATTATAAAGGTGTCGTCATAATTATTCCTCATGTAATTCATATAAAAGAGAACGTTTTGCTTTTAGTAGACCAAAACATCTTTTTATTCATATTCATACTGTAACCTCGAGTTGAGACAAACGCAACGCATTATGAAATTAAATAGATGTGATACCACAGGTGCAGCGATTTTGATTGACAGGTTTATGAGTTCATGATTAATGAGCTAGCTTCTCTTACATGCCGCTTTGTATACTTTCATCGGATCTAATGGCTTACTAGTTAAGCCTTTTAATAAGCAAAGAGATCCTAATGGGCTATTACTGTCCCAAGGCGATTTATAATTATACTTGTCTGTATATTATAAGCTTCAATGAACATTTGAATTGACGGACGTTGCTTAATCGAAATGTCATATGTATCTAGTTTTATATTGTATCATTGCGCTAGTTCCCTTACGGGGTGGGAAGAAGCCACCGAGTGCAAAATATTTCAATCCCTTCAGAACTGAGTGCCTTTTCTACATACATTCCTTCCGAATTTTGTATACCTACCATGTAGTTAATATGTACATAAAAGTGTATTAGCTAGGGTAAACCCCGCAGTAATTACGTCAGACAAAAATTACAAGCAGTAACGGTTTCCACGAGAATAAAGTACACATTTAAAAACTTCAGGGTGTGTCGGGTGACACGGGTCGAGGTGTACTTTTTTTTACTTCAAATAATAATACCTATATGATGAGATTCGCTTTAATAGAAATACTCAAATACAGTCATAACAACATGTTATTCGTGAGACGAAAAACAAACTTGTATCCTATTTGCAAGAATAATGGACTTGGCACGTATACCTTATTACGTGGTAATGTATGTATGATAGGCCGGTCCGGTAGTTTTATATTGTCAGCAATACTTTGGACGCGTGTCCATTTGCAAAGTCCCAACGATCGTGTCCTTGTTAACGGTATTTCTACCAAAAAATCTCAATAGACACCTGTAAAATTTTATCTTGAGATTATTTTTTAAGTTTATTAATGTTTGTCATTAAATTTTTTGACATTTCGCATTGAAATTGTCGAATTTGTCTACATTAATAGTTTTTGTCACTTAAATACAAAAAAATTACGTGAGTCAATATTTAAATAATGGCTAATTAGGATTAATAAAAGTTATCAAAAAGTTAATAAAAATTATAACTTTTATCAAGTACTACAGAGCACCCATACTTTACGCATGCAAACATGGCTGTCAACATAATCTTCTTTGCTCGTTTCCATTCGGTATAGTCGCCCATGGAAACAATCCCTTAAAGCCGATTTACGTCGCATTCACAGCAAGCCTGCCAAATATCCATAAAACCCCTATTTCCATACTACGGCAGTTTCAGAAGCATCGTAAGCCGACCTTGTAAGTTCGATTGTTTGTCAGCAATTTCGTCCTTTCCGGAATTAAATTAGAGCGTTATCTCGTGGAATAGGAAAAATGCTTGCTATTACAATGCTTTATTTTACGTTCTTGTTTTTCCACAAGGTCAAGTTCTTACGAAATAATTCCATGGCGCCGATGTGGAAGACACTTTGAAGAACGATGTTCTCTTTGATTCTTTCTGTCTGATAGTAATTGATTTACACGAATACATTCGTAATTCTATAGTCATTTTGCATAGTTTTTAGTTCCTTTTGATTAGCTCTTGCAGTCGCGACAAATCTTAAGACATTCTTAAAGTGGAGATTGTACCTATGTACATGCCTATTGTCATATACGTACTTTACTGTAGGCATTTTTTGCGCTTCTACATTGTATGAATTATACATACGACATTATAGAACTGCCTTATGACTATAATTCGGCACTGAATGGTTTTGGTTCTTATCAGTTTTCACTCTTGTTGATTTTGATAATTATACTACACATTAAGAGGAGCGTTACGTTACATAATTAATTAAATCAATCTATCACTGTTTAAAAAACCAGAAAACTTTTCGAGAACAGTCGATGAATTGTGGAATATATGAGTATAACTTCCGAAAAAAGCCGTGTCAGTAAAAAACGTGACGAAAACAATTGAAGATCTGAAGTTCTTATATCGTGCTCAGTATATCACCAGAGTAAATTAGAGGTATTGTCTACTATCATGTTCCGGCTTGAAGCACGTGTTAGACGAGAAGACCATGAGACGACGTATTAAAGCGTTAAAAGGACTGAGCAATATTGCTGTGGCTATTTAAGGTTAAACATAAAACTTGTATTATAATATCTTAATATCATTTTAAATAATGAAAACCACATAAAGTCAATATCAAATTACGACATTTATATTCACTGTACATTCTACAACTAGGAATAGTAACACTTCGGTGTGCAAGCTACAATAATCCAAAGAGACCATTAACCAGTCAAGACCGCGGTTAATACTAAACAGTGATCAATTGATTTAATTCGAGTCGTTAAACCTGTTAGTGGTATCCTATAATAGCATTTGACAAACAATTACGGCCACTAAATCTGAAGTCTAATTGCGGGCTTAAGCCGTCCAGACAACTGTTGCTACACCTAAAATCTAAATCTAGAAGCCGTTCTAAGCTAAGATTTAGTCGCTTGACGTATTTTAATTGTTTACTTTTGACGTTGTCACCGTTTTTATTGTTCTGAGTGCTATTCATTTGTCTTGTTCTGATTGTGGCTGGATTGCATAAAATAGTATAATTGATATTATCAAAAAACAAATATTCGAATTATTGTAAATGAATAAATTCTGAAGAGAATGGAGAAGAAGGAGAGAGAAGTTTAGCTTTGCCAAAGGGAACAAGGTGTTTAAGAGTTTTATTAACATGTATAACTTGCTTTTCAATTTAGTTGTCAAGGTATCTGAATACCAACTCAAATTGGTGGAATACCAATACCTATAACGCCATATTCAATTTGCTGTAGCAGCACTAGTGAATTGACATTTCTGCTGCTTTACGGAACATTTGCTTCTAAATATCCCATGCTTTATTCGAAAGGATCACGGTTTGTTTGCACACTTGATCTATAAGAATCATCGATTAATTTTTACTGCATTCTTTGTGTATCATTATTATATCATCGTATATTATATTATATTATTTGTATATTATTATATCATTACGCCAAGTCTCTTGATGGGTAGGCAGAGAGCAATTTATTATGTAAAGTTAACACAATCGTTACCAGTTAACTATTTGCAAAAATTAATGAATTAATTGAAACTATCACATGTGTATATCGAGCAGAATAGAATAAATTCGAAAACAATGAACATGGTAACAGATTAAATTGTACTACCTACTTAAATATCTAGAGACCAGAGCTTACAGAATTATATGGCAACACTTATATACAACTTGAACATTCAATTCCACAATGGGTTACTTGAGACAATAGCCATGAAACACTAGTAGCGTAATAATGACCGAACTTTTGGGTTCGCACCCCATCGGGAACTAGAAGTGGTTTGATAAAATTGTAAAACTTTACAGTATGTTACAATACAACAACTGATCAGTCGAAAACTATTTTAGAACATTTCCAAGGGAACTGTAATCAAACTAAAAGCTTAAGTAATATTTACACCATAACCAAGGCAATTTATGAAACATTCTTGAATGGTAAAGTGGTTCTCTTGTCAACTCTGAACTTGGTGTAACAGGAGCTAACAAATTAATCAGAATAGACTATGTCCAGTAGAGGACGTAAAGAGATAGAAGATAGATAGATGGCATATTTTCTAGAAACTTGAACAACTAATAATATAATGGGATTAATTATTAATAGTTCGTAAAATTTACAAAATATGTTGTTTTCATCATGGTGTCATATTCATGTATTATAGGCTTATATACTATTTGAATAATTTCTTAATAGTGAAAAATAAATTTCACAACGCAATAAAAAAATTAAAATACTATCAATAAATTGTTATTATTCACAAATATTCAGGTAAAGCACCTTATATTTATATTTACAGTCCTAAGAAAGACGCATTTGTCTTCGAGGTTCCATTTCATCGTACACCCGAACAGGTAGATACTCTTATAAAGTTATAAAATCGCTCCCTGCGTGACCGCACTCCTGATAGCGCTGGGGATGTTTTATTGAAAAAGTACAAGTCGTGAGCAGACTGCGTTACGGCGAGTTTCGTAAAATATGAATAATATCCCTCATCGAACGCTCTACCAGACTCTACCGACATTAAGGATATCTGCGCAATAGAATTTTATTAGGTATCATCAATATCTTTCCCATGTTTCGTTTGTGTCGTATTTATAATTCGATTCAAGTAAGTCAAGGCAACTTGTTGATTAAAATGTGACACATTGTGACACGCTCTATTATCTATACTTGGTCAGTGTGGCAATACGTGGTCTTAATCCTTCTGATTCTGAGAGGAGATCAGTGTCTAATAGGTGAACGGTAAAATCTCTGATACTTTTAAATCTACTTAAAAAATTAAATTTACCGTGGTACTATTACAGAATTATAAAGCTAATACATAGATATATTAAACTCATACCTCGATGTATTCCCGATGCAATCTCTGTTCATATTTCACGGGACGCACAATGTGTCTCTTCGAGCATTTAAATTGAAGTTAAATTAGTCACACGGGCGGAGGTATTTATGCGTTTGCCTATTAGCTTATAATACCAGCGTACGATTCATCATTTTCCTGCATTGTTGAATCATACAACTTTAATAGCTATTATTATTACATGCGAATTATGAAATTGTACTATCCTTACACTAGAGTTATTATTTCTAATTTGTATTCTGTGTTGCAGCAAATAGGCTAGCCTTAAGACCCTTTTAGACAATACAATGCAGTGAAAATTTTGACTGCCTTGTATTATCTAAACGCGTCTCATGCGCAAAAATCATTTAAAATAAAAGATTGTATTTTGATTTCATGAACGTTAACAAGGTAAGATATTTAAAGAAAACTGCTTAATATAGGAAGAAAAGCTTGCTTTATTTTAATTTCATCTAAAATAATATTTTTTATAACTACAAGATTTCTAGTAACTTACTTACTGTTGATATTCCAATAAATGTAAGGATATTCGCTCTTAAAACCATCGTACATTATTGTACACGCAAATTTAATCTTCAATCAAAGTTTCTTTCGACAACATCAGTTCTATACAAAATGAATTTCATTTTAATGGTACCTACGTATCGCAACACAAAACGTTCATTTGAGTAGAACTACAGCTATCATTTATCATTGCTTCCTCGAATCGACCATAGCATTCCGGCTGTCAGCACTTGACAAGAAAATCATCGCTGAACGCGTTGTGGCTCCTCCCACTCGATCTACAACGGACCGGGATAAGCCGTAAATATTTATAAGTGCAATAACGCCTTAATACCTATTCATAAGTGAAAATTATTATGCAAATAGTGGCAACGGGGCGGGTGGCAAATCCGAGCGAGTGCGGGCGCCTTAATGATGCAACCGCCGTGAATATGAAACATCTCGTCAGCGCGAGGTGAGACGCGATTTAATGACAAAAATCGTGGTCGTTAAAAAGTTTACGACTCGAATATTACATTTAAATACGTTCACTTATTACGTGCAAAGTATAAGTATTCATTTTTGTGAAATAATATTTTAAACCAAAATGAAATTTTAAGTAGAATTTTCCCAATTTTCCGTATTAAATTTGAATGATTGTTTTCGCTTCCAATAAGGACGGTGACGAGATTTTAAATAGTGTACCATGTTAAAATAATGTTATATAACCTAGAAGAACAAATTATATATTTTGTATTACCTACACTTTTACTCAACCAACACGATGTGCAAACATTAAAATATAATATTTAATTTTATCTTTTCGAGTGCAATTATAAATGTGACGTTGATTTCATTTACGCTTGATGTTCAAAGAGAGCCCAGTCATTTAAATAAAATATGAATGTCATGTGTACACGTGTAAATTATTTAGGCTGTTTCTGTGTTGTTCATCACTGACAAATTAACACATATGTACGCACCCCGCAAAAATTCTAGGCCAATGTAATATTTTTTCATACTAGCGGAGGCGACTTCCAAAGTTACTAAACGCATTCAGGTTTTGCCTTTTAAACTTATAGAAACTGATGATATCAGTAACGTGTTCCCAGGTTTCAATAATTTTATTACATGGGAAAAATTAATTTTAATGTGCACGAAGTAATTAAGTTTAAGGTACGAAAACAAAAAAAAAACATATTGGTTGATACAAGTCAGTCAAGAATCATGAGCGAGCGGACTCTACATCTTCATCAACTCTTTTATCGTTCCACTGTTGGACACGTGCCTCCTACCAAATTGATAAGGCTAACTGACACATTGGTCACGTTCAGTTTGACACAGTAACTTCCAGGTAGGCGGGGTCACTGTATGCCTAAGTGGCTGGTAGTAGTTGACTGCGAAGAGATGAAAATCGAGCCCAGCGGCGTATAATAGGAGAGGCCTATGCCCAGTGGACG
>DWME01006576.1:0-13495 GCA_018244795.1 Parelbella ahira ahira | reverse complement strand
GCCGAAGTCTGTCATGCTGGCCAAATGAGGGAAGGTAGTCTTAGAAAATAATATGAAGAACTCTGCGGTGTGCAGATTTCCTCGTAGTCATATTTAAGGCGATCACTGTTTGGGAGCCGACCACTTTATATCCCGCCTCGCAATCTTAATTACATAAATAAGAGTAAGCCGGATGATCTTGGCTTACAAAAAGAGATTAAGGTTGCAGGAGTTCAGTCCATAATAGCTTGTCTTTTTTATGGGTGTTTGATTCCTGTTAACCAGTCTCGGAGCAATTATCTTTACGTTATTCCTTTTAACTCCTAGTATTTTTTTGCCTTTCTAAATCAATCAAAAGGGAGCAGCGTATGGCCCGATTGAGGTTTACTGAAAGCAGGGATTTTTCAGAACATGCGTTATTCATAGATGGATACAAGATTGTTACCTCACAAATAGATCGCTATTTCTATGATAAAAACTTTTAGCAACTAGCGTGCAAAATTTTACGCTCTTTAAAGTTATACCAACTAACAGCCACCACACACGGATGTAAACTAAGACTCAAATCGATTATTTTTCTCAGACTTTCTAAAAAAAATGCGGTTATACAACATACGTTAAAAGACCAGATTTGCCACAAAGACAAGTTTTTAAGTTTACTCGTCTACAATTCTATACGTTTAAGAAATAGTTAGATTGTGTGGAATAAATATGAAATCAAATCGAGGTATTCTCGATACATATTTAATCATTCGAAAGTTACTCCGAATTCGGATTCTAAATTCGAGTTCAAAACATTTAATTTACACATAAGTAATAATGAGACTAGGTGGAATAAATTTCAAAGGAAATCGAGGTATCTTGTTACATTTTAAATGATTCGAAAGTTACTCTAAACTCTGAAGATTTTAGCTCAGTATATAAATAATATACATACATATGTATTTAATGAATTTAAAAATCCCATACATCTCAATTACCGTTTTTATTATTTTACGCGTCATCGATTCAGATCATCGTAAAATAAACTGTGTATATAGAGAAGATGAAAAATCCCTGAAGGGAACGTATGTTAAATACTTGGCACAGATATTTTCTTCTGAAGAAAATCCGTACGACACTTCTCCCATATATTCAAATGGAGATATCGCTTAATATAGCTCTGATATTAACAACTCTCACAAAAAAATATCGATTCCAATTATAAGATACTTGAATGAATACTTAACGTCTTCTTCAAAGCATGGAAACACGTACTAAATTTTACCACTTCAACGATCACTTATTGCTTTCATTTTATACGCAGAAAATATACAAGAAAACGTTAGATACGATCATTCTGATAATGAATGTTCGAAAGTTAGCGCCGTAAACTCAAACATGGTATCCAATTGAATAGGCTGTATATTTATTGAAACGTACATAAAAATCGCAGGCCTTTTGATTATTGGAGAAGAATAGATGATAAATATTTATGAGGTGTAAGCTTTATATACTTGTTTTATTGTTGTTTTTGAACGAATTTCAACATTTAACCGGCAAATACCATTAATTTTACAATCATCGTCAACTACTTCATTGTTATACTGTTCAACATGAGCTATCTGTAATATTGCGTGGTGTCTTTTATTGTACACCAACAATAATTAACAACAGAATACCGGTCGTTTGTGACGCTCTTCTCTTCATCACCACTACCATACAAGTATTCTTTCAGAATGAGAAGCCTTAATGCCATAGTCTGCCACGCTGACCGACTGCGGGTTAGTAAACATCCCTTCATTTAAAAAGAAAATTAAATCGTATCTACATCAGCACACATTACGTAAATTACTCCATTACGTAAATAAACCACTTCAGTACAATTTATATCTCCGTATTGCCGTTCAATCCGAGTGTACGAAGACTGAATGAGACGAATACATTCGTTCCTTTGTAACAGATTCCCAATCACGGCTTTAACAGCGGATTTGCGTGCTCGTGAACGATTGTCCTCGGGAAACTCGCGCTGACAAATTCTCATTCAAAGTTTATTGAGGTATTAAACGTATATAATCACTTAGTTGGTTATCGGAAATAAATCCACACAAATAATTAATATTGTTAATTAAGTGAATTTAACAATATTTACTGACGACATTACCGACGACCTTAAAAAAGCAGGTGGTAGTGGCTGGATGAGATTTGTGGTGGATTAGGTGTTGTAGCACACCTTGGGAAAGACCTGTTTCCAACAGTGGAACGGTAAAGGCTGATGTAGTAATGATGATGAAGTAAACTCAACTTAGCGTTATATATATACAATCATTTAGAGGGGCTTTAATGGTGAGTATATAATGCAAACTATTTGTGCGAACATCTTGTATGTCACATTCATTAAAGCACAGAAAAATTCTTAAGCATTGCAACCATTTAAAATACCAAGAGGCCGACATTGCTCGGGATTGTAATCTTGACGATTCGTTTTCTTCTGTTAAAATAATGATCATTGTTAGTCTTTGCAAAGTCGTGGTACAAAACACTACAATCTCAAAACCCTTCACCAGTTGTGTACCGCGGTTTCACCCGCATATCATCTAATAAATATTCTATATAATTAATAAATAATACTACAAGGCATACAATATTTGTTGTTATAATATTATTTCCTTTGATTTTAACAGGGTATAGATTAATTTGAGCCTCATCGCGCCGTGCTGTAAACATAAAGTCGACCAGACAGTTGAATTATTTAAATGTTACATTATTCCATAATCTGTGCGTCCAAATGACATACTGTAAAATGGGAGTTTATCTTCATAAAATTATTTTGAAAATGAAATTTCGTTCGTAAAGATATTAATATGCCATATGTAAGGATTAATATGCAATTAATATGCCATGCCTTAAAATAATGCCCACAAAGAACCATTTTAATAACACAAAAATATACTGTATAGCGCGTTATTTATAACAGACAGATATGTATATGGTGTCCTGACTTTTTTTACATCTACTAAGGACCAATACTTTTTTAGTACATCGTCATCATCAACACCAGCTGCCCATCTCAGTCCACTGCTGGACGTAGGCCTCCCCCAATGAGTGTCATCGCGCCCTGTCTTCGGATTATCGCATCCAACGTCTGCCTGCATTGTACATCATATTTACGTATTAATAACCATTACGCCAGCGCACGCACATAATACTCTTTTCTTTCTACTTATTTTACGAATATCAATATTTAAGGCTGTCAAACCTTTGCAACATCATTCTAGTTCATCCTATGACATTCGTTAACCTTAAGCATTTTTTATGAATATTTTTTACAATACAAAAAAACCATTTGTCAAATCCGACTGGTAGTTTCAGCGATTAGCGAGAACAAACAAACAGGATACTTTCAGCTTGATTATATGTTTTATACTGGGTTAACTGGTAGAAAATGCCAACTGGCATTAAGTCCGCCCTTTGTTAACAACATTAAAGAATGAATAGATAAATAAATAAATAATAGTCATAGTTTATACATGAAAAAGTGTATAAATAAAATCATAAAAAATGTATGAGATGGATATAAGAGACGATGTTATAGCTAAGAAACGATCTCTACGATCTTTTGGATGTCAACAGTCAAGAATATGAAACAGATACGAAATGGTACAAGCACATGGTACACTGGAGCGAGTTAGGAGAGATAAAAAGAAATGCAGCATCAATTCGTGATTTCTACAAACACGCTGTTTGCTTTTCGCCCGGAGAGGTGTTGATTAGATGTCAATAAGACTCTCGGTTAATTGAACAGTCGCACCTCAGTGTCAGTATAGCTGAATGCCTAATTCTCTGAATAAAAATATATACATACATACCTATATTTTACTGTCATTACGTCATCACAACAGATCTCATACAAAATAAGCAGAGAGCGCCGAATACCAAATACCTCGGTCCTTACAGACCTGATCTCTTTATAAACAGAATAGTCATAAAGGCTGTGTGATGCGTCATAACGCATAATGATATAATGATATATTCATAAATATATCATCCGTTTTATAGACAGTATATCAGGTCTCGTTTGAAAAATAATAATGAATATTTGTATAAATATTTTTCAATGAAGCTCATTACTTTCATCCCACGAGTTACCTTTGTTTCTGAATTTGGATTTAGGTCGTGCAATTCGCATGAGTGAATGTTTCATATAATAATTGTACAATTTACTTAACATTTCAATTGAGAATATTTTTATTCAGACGTGGTAAACACAACTAAATCAAATAAAACATATGAGCAATGCAACCTGAATGGACCGACAAAGTTTATCTCCCCAACAAGCTTTCGAATGCATAATAACAGGATTTCCTATTACGTCTATTTTCCTAACGTTAATTTCCATAATGGCTTGCGTTTGAGCTCGCTTCAGGCGCTTTGCTTCAATGTACACGTAGATATGTAATTTATCTACTAACACCAAAACACTCTTTATTATTTTATTTGATTTAAAAAAATAAACGACACTTCGTTAAATCCGTATACTGACCTTATGACAGCGAAATTTTTACTCTGTCGGTCTGTATGTCTGTTGCGCTATCACAACCAAGCCGTTTAGCCGACTGTGATGAAATTTGATATGAAGATGATTTGATATATTGAAGGGGCTCTCGAACAAAATAATCCTTAAAGAGATGGATGTTGGAACAATGTATGTAAGAGATATATTTTCGACGTTACAATTTTTTACTACTTCGAATTGATATAAGTAGTGCAGGTGAGAAGACCGTAAGAAAACAAGGCCATCTTAAAATTAACCAGGAAATATTTTCTGAGTTGTGTGATGTCTGCCAACCCGCACTTGGCCAGCGTGGCAGACTATGCCTTAACCTTCTCTATATGAGAGGAGACCCATATTCCAACAGTTGAATGACAAATGGGTCGATCAAGGCTTCATAGACGCTTATTAACAAAAGTAGTACGAGTATGTACAATCCATACATATTGCCAGTGATTCTGCCACAGAATATGATATCTACGCGTGCTGAGGCAAAGAACTTCCCTATTAGAATAGACTGTCTCAAAGGGTGAATCCCCTTATAAATCCTTCTGTAAATTTATATTCAAAACAGCTATGTTAATTAACAATTCACTGAACAAGTTTAATTGGTTTATTTATTATAAGCAAAGCGCCAAGAGAAAGTTTTACGTTAAAGCGATATTTAAAATCACTACGTAGAAATGTACCTTTAAGCGGATCAGTCTAACATATAGCGAAGGTAATGTACACGTATAGAAAACTAATTGATATGAAAGCCATATTACAACTGTTCCTCAGTTCCATTTTAATGAATAGTTATAGTTAGCGTAGAAAATGATTTAAAATATTAAAACGGATTTGTGGTAAATCCCCCTTATAATATGAATCCCGGCTAGAATTCCATTCGTTAGGGAAATATCCTAACCACGAACGCCGTTCGTCGGATTTCATCGGCGCGCGGAGTCCACGTTCGCAAGTCTCTAGCTCTCTGCATTCTGAACGATTTTACACAGATTTTAAATTTATTATCCCTTAGGATATCAAAAACATCCTTTTGAGAATATTTCAAAGTTTTCTAAAACCGTGAGGTAGGCGCAATTGTATTGCGAAGTAAACAAGAATTTCGTTTTAGAATAAACAAAAGAGGTACCATTTCGTTCGTCTCACTAACAACAAACAAATAAGTACACAAAAATTATAACCAATAAAGTTCAATTTTCCTTGAACCCAATTTTACCTTAATGCTTTACAAACTTAGTCCTTAACAATTAGTGTTATTGGCATTAGTGTTCGGAACATTAAAACAAAATAAGCAAATTCATTTAAATCAATATCAATAAACGAAGTTTATGGCCAACTTAGTAACTGTTTAAGTAATCTGGTGCTATTCTATATAATAAGTGCCGAAATTCTCTTGTCTTGAGTTCGCTTTGGAGTAATTTGAGTATGGCCATAAAATATTTTCTAAGCCCACACCCAAAATGGCTCATTTTAGATTATTTTTTTTATTGTCAGAAAACTGACTTAGATTTAGGAAAATATAAAGCCTATTTTCCTTTTTGCTTTATTCGACATAACTATGCAACATGTACTTGGCCAGCGTAGTAGACTAAATCCTTAATATTCTGATTCTAAGGGGAGGTTACAACGGTGGGACGATACAAGAATTCATGAAGACGATGTTTTAAGCACAGTTTTATTTTATCTCGTGTAAAGCCTTATTGCAAACCGTGAGTTACATCAGTGGTATTATTATGGTTGGGTAATTCAACTAAATCGGTAACTAAACCTAATGGGTTAGGCTTTGACAGATTTGTGGAGGTCTGACGTGATTCGACACAATAATAAAGCATTCGGTAAGCAATCGTCTCGAGACCGCTCCAGCGAGATTTGAATACAACCCCAAAATACACTTAATTTAGTCAATTCCAAAATCGCTAAACTCCAGAATCGCTTTTTGAAATTCAAATCGGGAATTGAATTAGGCGTTTGGGAATGTAATAATTGGAAAGCCTAAATTGGATTCTTTTCAGCTTGTCTGTTGAACCGAACTCACACATTGTGTTTTGGGTGTATTATTATGAACAAACTTAGCCACATGAATTGTTGTTTACTTGTGCTAATAACTGTTCGAATATTTACTCTTGTAATTCTGCCTCTGACACCGAAGGTCCTGAGGTCAAATCATGGCGGGTATATCTTGCTTTGCAAAATATTTAAGCGTGAGCGTTTTAAAATTAAATACCACTTGCTGTACCGGTCACGAAAACATCGAAAGGAAACTCGCTTACTTTAGAGTATCCATAATGATCTCTAAGACGTGTGAAGTCTACCAACCCGGACTCGACTAGAGACGTTAACCGTTAAGTTCCCACAAACCTGTCGACAGTAACGACATCGTAAGCGCCTATTGTTTCATTATTAGTTCTAACTTAAACTCTTGACACCCGTAAAATATTTAATAGTCTATAAATCATAAAACATTACAAGTAATTTACTTTACGTTTTGAACGGAATTTCGAAGGAAGAAATTATTTTAATTTGTATTTTTAAAAGCACTCTGACCACATTGGGACCGAAGGTCCTTGCAGATGTTATTGAATTTAAGCGGCCGTTCTTGTTACCTTTTCTTGATAATCGGATATTATATTCAGGTTATTGACATTATGTTCCCGATTCCCGATCCCGATCCCGATCCTGCCTATTGCAAAACACATTTAAACTAAAATAATGTTAAGGAATGTTGAACACGAGCTACTATTATTGACGAAAGCGGTTTGTACTACTATCCAAGAACAGACAGTACCATAACTGTTAGTGACGACCGTCCCCTTGTGTCTAAGAGCGCCGTATATAATTATTGATAAAGCATATTATCACAGACTATCATAGCCAAAATACTTCTAACATATAAATTTGGTCACCAATAAACATTTTAACATTACAAATGCTGGAGCAGCTGAGAAAGCTAAAGTGATAATTTTTTTATTATATCTTCACACCATGTCACTCATGGTTAGGCAGAAACACCAAGAACTAAACTCAAAAGATAAACAAATTTACAGTGATAAAAAGGTCGATTCCTAGGCATCCTTGAACAAAAAACAATTCATAGCATTATCAGCCTAAGTCCACTGGTGGATATAGGCCTTCCCAAGTTTTTGGCCATAATCCAAAAAAGAAAACAAAAATCGGAGCCAATCAAATTAATGTATTAATATAACAAAAAGATTAACCGTATTGTAGAACTCATAGGTTCAATGGCCACTCGAATCTTTGACGAGAACCGCCATTCGTCTCTCTCCAAGTACTCTACGTAAAGAATCACGTTTCTTATCTCCATTGAAAGAATCCCCAGATAGGAACTTTATTGTATCCATTTTTTACTTCTGCGCGAATTATTTTAATTCACTTTAGTGATGTAACCAGAACAATCTAATGGAGTCATCGAGAGTCAATAGAAATGGTGTATGATGCAGTAATAAGCTTTAAGCAAACTCCATAATTCCGTATATCCCGTATTTCGAGTACTAATAACCTGTGCTATTAATTATAGATTGAGCTTGCGGGGGTGGCGTCCCGAGTGTTTAGAAATAGGTTATCCGTTTATTATACGTCAAACAATTATTATCGGCAATCGGCTAATAACTATATACATACATCTTCACACCAAGTCCTTTACAGGCTGGGCAGAAAGCTCCAATTGCCAAATATCCCTATCTTCACATACTTACCATGAGTCTTTAAGTAGGCAAAGAAGTATTTTCATCACTAATACGTGTGTTGTAACATTGTAGCTTTTTGTATTAATATGGATTTGCACAAAATAATATCTAGTAAGTACATAATATATTGAACTGCATTAAAATTAAGCTAATCACTAAGACCAGCCCTTTCACCGGATACTCTTTTACATACTGATAAGAGTTATTAAAATGCTTTATTGTTCAACGAAAATAACCTCAAAACCAAAATAAGTACTTGTAATATCCCTTCTAAATATAAATCGCACCCCTAAAATGAATGTGAAAATATTATGGACGAATAAATCAGTTCAGTAATTGATTATGACCTAACGGTGACATTGGCGTCATTATTGGTGTCAAATATGTCACGGCCATCAATTAATCTTTACCCCTTATCAGCGATTATACGTTATAACCGGTGTGTTGTCGACGATAACAAATAAACCTCTCTTTACATAATTGTGATTGACGGCATAAGCGACGGGGCAGACGTATCTTTCGAAACATATAATCGTACGGCTTTTTAGCATTACCTTCACACAAATGAAGAAATCTTTCGTCTTACTCGATTAGGCAAGTCAGAGGAAGCGTTGCGATAGTCCGTAAGGGCAAACAATAGATCAGTCTGACAGTTGGCAGAATCTCAGCTCAATGTAATATTGTCGAACTTATATACTGCAGACACTTTATATTAACTACATCTTAAACCTATGTTAATTCATATACTATTGGTAAAATGTACTCGTATCGAATAAATATCAAGAATATTCACATTAAAACAAACAGAAGTCTGAAAAGTGTTAATTATCATGTAATGCTTAATGTTTCTTGCGATATATTGGCCGCTTGGATTTCTATGTACCCCATCTGGAATCTACGGTTCTAATTCTGCTAGCACGTTATCTATGCTAAGGCCCTAAAAGACGAAAGCTCCTGTGTCAATACAAATGAAAACAACAAATATTAAATAAAATCGAATCTCTAACGCTCCAATAAATTCCGAGTGCAAATGAAAACTGTCCAGTTATCAACGGTCGATACTTTCGAGAAAATATCACAGAGACGCTCCAGATAGAATGTTCCGGAAGTTTCGCAACTTCATTCCGATATTATTTATTTAGTTCTTAAGAACCGGAAAGTTTTTGTTAGAGAACAAAATTATCAATACATAAGCGTTCAAAGGCATTGAATAATGAGTTCGCAATTCTGTGTCACTCAAGTGTATTTTTGCATAAAATTCACTGGTATTTAGTTTCCAGTTGTCAAAGGGAAGTTTGATTCTATTTCATGGTACTTCTGGTGATTTTGAAATATCCTTTGATAAATTGAAGCCTTTACTTCTTACGTCTGTTGAACATTACTTCGTAATATAGGATTTTTATTTGACAATAGAAATACCGAAGACCACATTGAAAAAGTACATTGATTTTCTACGCACCATATTTATACATTACATCAACATTTTTTAATGTACGTAATTATTCTGCACCTGTGTACAGAACAGATTACTACACTGTTGCTGTATGCTATAATTATTATATCACCACTTCGTCGCATCCAGTAAGGGATAAGCAGAGTTGCATATTACATTTCAATAGGTACCTACAGTTATTAATTTAATGTTTCATCAAAAGACTAATTAATCATAACCCTAAAGGGTACTCGTTTCACGTAAATAACACTTTGTACCGCACAGCTAAGTTCCATCTGCTGCAATTGTATAGAATTTAAGCAAATAGGCGAACTTTACTGCACCCCGTTTTAGTACTATATCGTACAATAAATTAAGGCATTTCAGAACTTTTGATGCTGTAAACGTAGGATAAGCGTAAAGATGGAGGCCTTGTTTTGTGACGAAATAATTTTTTTTCTTACCTTTCTACTTTCTTTCGTTCTTATACTTGAAAACTAAGTAAATGCCTTACAACCGTTTGTTCAATTGCTATCCAACAACCCCGACTTTACTCCACTCTTATCCAAGCAACACCGGAACACGTTGTATACCATTCATGTCACAATAACCTCGAATAATTGTATGGTAATATAATAAATATGTAATGTATGTATAATGTAATTTTAATATATTTTCATAATTGTCAAATGCCTGTTTGTTTATCTGATTGGACGTACTTTGGTGTTAACATTATCATTAGCCCATGTCTATATTCCGTTCAACACAGACCGCTCAAAAAACTCGCCACAGAGATCGATCTCCCAGTATTCGTTTCCAACCGCTGCGAGCCACTTTGCGTATATCGTGACTCCAACCAAATATAAAATTATATGTGTATATATTTCGATCAAAAAACCTAATTATGTCAAGTACCTACTCGTACATGAGACTTTCTCACGGAGTTCTCGAACCCATCTATTCGCGCACTACGAACCACGTACATTCGCGCAGATTACAGTTATCTAGTCTATGAACGTCTAAAACATCAATAAGGAATAACCAAATTTACGTAGACGCTGACCAGACAAAGACCAAATAGAACAAAGTATCAAGAACAGAGATATAGATAGTCTGCTCCTGCGGTCGACCGAGCGTCTAGCATAACAATCGGTATTCGAGTGGAACTGACAGAAAGTGCTACTTCGCCTATTTATTTTGGAGAAATGGCATTGGTATCGATTAGAAAGTTTTTATTCGACTATTTTTAATAATTCCACTATAAAACAATTAAATTTCCATTGATATAATATATTATATACAATGGATTATTTATCTTATAATTTTACATGTTCATTAAATGTTTATATACTTTATAAATGGTTTATGTATTTTATAGTACATATTTGAGAATTATTTAAAATATATATATTTGTATAAATTACTTATAAGTAACTATTTTTTGTAACTTCACGCGAGTATTCGCGGAAGAGTGAGGCAGAGGAGTGTGACGTACTCCCACGATTCACCAATAATGTTCCATCATAGTACAAGTGGTGACCCCATTGCGGCACATATCTAGACTCCATGCTAATACTAGAAAATCTTAATTAAAAACCCTGATAGTACCTAACTCGGAGTTCGAATCCAGAACCTATCTAACAGCAAACTCGCCTGCAACCACTCGACAAACGAGGCAATGAGAAATACTTTGATATTTCTCAAATTAATAATAATAATAATAATTTGTTATCATCTTTAAAAAAGATAACAAACTCAATACACACACCAATTAACCAATAAAGTCAATTATGGACACACGGTGCAGAGCGCCAATATTATAAATTTGAAATATTATAAAATATCTACCATTATGCTACAGCCACACCTGCGGTACCGCGGTTATTAGCTCAGTGATTAAAGTACTATATTGGGTGTTACCAAAATTAATCATATTAGTTCCAATTAACGTTATGCTTTACGTCCAAAGCGTTTTATGGTCGCTGCTTAAACATTGAACCAGTAGACTTACTTAGTTACATAAAACACGTATTCTTTCAGTTGTCAGAACCAACTTTCCCCTACCTAAGTCGCAAGAAACCTAGCGTGACGGTACAGTAATGATTTAAGTGGTATAGAAAATCTTTATTTTGAATTTGGTGTTTTTCATCAAACTATTGTAATTAATGACATCATCGGCATCGTCATCAGCCTGTCACAATCCAGTGCTAAACGTACGGATTCTCTGAGAATTTTTGCCCATAATCACATCTCTGGGCCTGTGGGTTGGGGATAATAATAATATGTAACATTAACAGGCTGCTCGTATAGTATACCTAGATTATATATTGCTCGACTGGGGGATGTTTTAAAAATGGTTAATCTAGCTCGCCCCTCCATCGGATGCAGCGTCTCCTTGCACGGAGAATAAAATAAAATTTAAGAACATCGCTCCCGTACCTAATGGAGTGCTGGAGGAAGCTGTCTCGCGGAATTGTTTTTTATTTATACAGAAACAATCCATCCTTAACTGTCCGTCTGCTGTAATGAGTGTTCAGATATTTTCAGTGCGCGTTTGTATTCATTCGCTTTGTTTCTTCAAGTTTATCTCTATCCGTTCCACTTATTGCATAAAGTTTATATATTTCTTAGAATAATACAAGTTACACTTACTCCTGATGATCTAGTAATCTGTAGCCTTGATTCTCGATTCCTAATCACGACATGTACCTATTTATATACATACCTATGTGATAATCACCAAGTACGGTTTTTGTTCTAATCGTCATTATATTGATAAATCATTATTTTGACATTTGATATCGACTTGCCTGATACCGTAAAAAGAACACAGACTTCTTAGAATTCTTTCTTCAATCAACCTCAGGTAAAACGATAAACCGTACGAAACATAATATGGGTAATTTCCGAGCGAATTAAGTTCCACGTTTCATAAATATAAAATTATAGAGTCATATTAAGAATCTCAGCGATCGATACCTGGACAAATATTCGTATGGTAAATTTAACTATAAACGTAACTTCAACAAGTAACAAGCGGTAGGCAGAGGAGTATAGTACACTCTCACGTTTCACCAGTTATGTTTACGTCTCACCGTGGAGTAGGTGGTGAGCCTATTGCCAAATTTGACGTTTTCAGGTTTTATAGATACGAGTATAATCAGTGTCGCGAAAGCGCAGGCAATAGTCCTCAATACGAGCCATAACATCTGCCGGTGATCTTGAACATTATTAATATTATTATTTTATCACGCCCATGCATGGTAGCCACCATAACAATCGGAGTCGAATGTAACTGTACTAAAGTAACAAAAATATATATAATATATGATAATAATATATTATAATATATATGATAATATATTATAATATATATGATAATATATTATAATATATATAATATATTATAATATATGATATTACTCAAAGTTACTCTAAAAATGTAGAGTAACTTTGCGTAATATCACTATTTGCAATTATTAACAAAGAGACTGTACGAATTGGACTATTCATAAGAATAATCCATTTTGTATATTGTTATTATATCTTCACTCCAGACGGCTTACTTTAGACAGAGAGCACCGAGCGCCACATACATTTAACCTTATAGACAGTTAATATGTGACAGTATGAATACAGTGTCAGTGCTCATTATGAGGTACATTATTTTATATAAAATAATTTTAAATTTTTATAAAGAGCCTACACATTTCCGCGTTATATTAAAATACCACAAACAGCGTTGCAATGGCGCTTATTCTGAAGTTTTTGTTCGAATCGCGAACAACGCATGTTGAGTGTCATTAAACATCTACTCATCCGCCTGTGAAATTAATTTAAATCTCA
>DWME01006575.1:0-13495 GCA_018244795.1 Parelbella ahira ahira | reverse complement strand
TTGTTATGTACATAACTGCAAACGAAAATATCGTAACTAAAACAATCACTTACGAAAGAGAGGCATATATAACCAATTGGTAAAATGTTGATAACATTAGTTAATTAGTTAAAAGCTGTCTCTATAGTGCCAGTGAAACCCCGAAACTAATTTGCCTCATCGGCTCGTATAAACTAATTATTCGGGTGTTGATTAACAGGCAACACCTCTGTTTCGCTCGAAAACGATGAACGAAATGAACATTCGTTCAGTACAAATCCACTCGTACAAAACATTACAACTTGCAAATTATCACGCAAGTGTAAGCAATACGGGAACAACTTAGTTATAGATGTTAGAACATTTCTAAACTTGAATAAGTTTAATTCAAGTCTGGAGTATTGTATACGAGCACTCAAACGGATCTGATCGCCGACTTTGCCGCGTCATTAGTTCTAGCCCTTGATGAATGAGACTTAGCGAACTACGAAACGGTTTGCTTTGTCTATTGGCCACACTATTACAGCTTGGTATCTGCAAGGTGCTCTAATTTGGAAATTTCAAAACTGTGTACGTCTATCAAATCTAGATTCACTACATATTTATAATGTTTTGTTTTAAATGTGACGTGACTACCAAGAATCAAGAGCTAAGGACGTACATAAGTTGTCAAAAATTAGCTCTAAAATCCCACTGTTTTTGAACCGAATTTAACTCAAACTCAGTAAAATGCCGAATACAAAATAACTAAACTCAGTCCAACCGCGTCATAGGTGAAACAAAAATACGAATCTAACTTAAATTGGAATGTCGGCGTCCTCGTAGAATTGGTCCAAGTTTAGACATCGCTCTCGACGACCGCTGAGCTGCTTTATTTAAACCGGTTATTTGGAACTCTAACTTATATTCCTGTTATACGATGCCTATACAAATTTGCCTAGTATTGACAGAAACTTACCTGTGTTGCCTATAAATATAGACTATTTATTTCACAATCATTGTACGCTTTTATCATGGAATATAAGAATATTAAAGGTCATTTGTGTCTTCTAGATAAAACTTTAGTAATAGTCTGTAATAATTCAATGTTACTAATATGAAAAATAAATATACGTAGTATATTAATGATAGATTAAGAGTTGCATATTTTGATAATAAAAAAATGTACATATGAATACCAGTTTTTACTAAGTTTTATAAGAGCACTTTTAATTTTTATGGGAGTGCACTGAAGTTCAACTAAAGTTATTATTGTTCAACCTCGCAGTGCGAAGTTGTACTCTAATAACATTAGTGCGAAAGGAGAGAAAAACCCATATAAGTCCAAAACGAATTAAGTTGTCTCGTAAATACAAATGAGTTAAGCCGTTTAGGTCGTACAAGTAGATCGACCTAAGTCGTTGCAGCTTTGGAAATATTTTGCTTGTACTAATGCTGGAGACAAAAATATCCAGGAGAAGAGGAGTTTAATATTGAATAGTATATTCTAAGATACATCTCCAATTTATATTATTTATTCAGCCTAATTGGAATTTTATCACCAACGTACCTACTCGGCTTCATACCAACAAAATCAAGCATCTTTTAGCCAAATAATAACAGGTTTGGTTAGCATAATATTTGTCTTTTCACATTTTTGCCAATGGCCATATTATCAAAATAATTCTAATGTAAGGCTATGTGTGTGTATGGAAATTAAGAACATTTTTGTTAACAAATAAATACGGCAATCATAAGTAATATTAATCCATTTCATATTAACAAACACAATACGATGCATTGTTATATACAAAATATTGATACAATCGCTTAAATAACCATTAATTCAATCGTTTCTGTTATTGCATACATCAATTTCTTTCGGCACCCAGGGGACATGTCCATGGAACAATGTAATAGAAAATTTCGCAGCGATCATTCTGTAGTCATGTGTATATTATTACGAAAATAATTCGAGGAAATATCGTTGTAATTCCCGGAAAGAATAATTTATTTAATGTGTACGTGGGGCTAGTGGTGTAAGGGAACGAAACGTTATTCGTTTACACAATAAATACGGAATAAATATATTGGTAGTTCATATGGCCACAGATTAAAAAGTCTTATAAAAATACTCACTACATATTTCACCTCCAAATTCAGAATTATTGTTTGTCATCTCTGAGAGTTCTATATACGACACGGTATTAACTATGACATTACCGAACACATTTGTAGCCAAAACAGAAATAGCAGTATGTTGCCATAACCGGTTAAAAAGAATTCAATCACAAACAAAATATAAGTAGGTATATACATATATGTATTATTGACTTCTCAAAATCACCTGCGGTCAAATAATTCTGTAGAGTTATTACAAAATTAAATTTGTATATACTCGTATTTGTGTATTCTTTTAAGATATTCATTATTCGTTACCGTGTATTTTCCTTTAATAATCTTGGATTCTCGATTGAATCTCCAATTCAATAACGTCCAAAATTACAAAATTTTTAAAACTTTTAAACTAAGTCAAACCGCGGCAAAACCATTTACGCAAAGCTCCACTGCGCCCGTGGCACATCTTCTTTTATTAACCTAATTGCTTCTAAGCAACAATGAAACACCGTTAGCTGCCTGCGTTGCCACAACACGTTTACCTTCCCATTCACACGCGCGCGTATTCCGTATTGCTATTATCTTTCTCGTGTTGAAGATTTGTAAGAACCTTTCTATTTCCACGGCGGATTCATTAGCAGTACAACATGTTCTACATCGAAGCGTAGAACACGATATTAGTACTAATATATTACTTTGATGAATTTTAAAATCCCATATAGTCATATGATTAGTTTTTATGGCTGGTACATAAGATAATAAATGAATGAAGAATAAATGAAGGAATGAAGAAGAAATAAAAATAAATGAATGATTGAACGAACTATAAAGGAATGAATGAAAAATGACTGAAAGAATTGACGAAGAATGATTGAATGAAGAATGAATGAATGAATGAATGAAGAATGAATGAATGAAGAACGTGTAAATGAAAAATGAATGATCAAATTGAAATCTTCTTGGTTGAATAAATTGAACTGAAACTGAGTAGTTTTATTGCAGCGAAATATCTACGGACCATTTAACAGGCATAATTTAGTTTATTTGACGTTGTAGTGTAACCCCACTGCATATTAATTTATGCAGCTACCGACATGCAGCACGCAACCACCATCTGTTGAATTAGTATTTGTATGTTGTAGTCACTGAAAATTACATTTGCATAGTTATAACGATATGCGGGTATGCAACATGTAATATTTTTTGTAGTTCACTGCTATGCATATTTCATATCAAAAATAGGACGACGTTAAATGCTAACACACATAGAATACCATTATTCTTTTATTATTGTCAAAATTATATCACAGTATTATAACGATGCAATGTGAAACTAAGTATATAATAGTTAAGCGCGGTTGTCGTATTTAAAAATTGTTCGTTAAACATTGTCGATAGAGAAGTGGGCAATCAATCCATATTACCAGACCTACTAAGGCAGTGCAAGAGGGTAAGTTGTACGCTTTCTCCAGTTGCAGGGAACAGCACTTGGAAATCGGATGTTGATGACTAACTGATCATATAAGACTATTGCTAGTTTTGAAGCTATGCTAGGAATAATAGAGCACAGCGTATTACTTGATGTTAAGTACTCGAAGTAAGAGTAGTAATATTAAATAAGATAGTCTTAGAACGTAAGAAAAATTAAACAGGTTTTGCTTTTAAAAAGTAAGATATAAGCGTCTATATCGTTTTATACGGCATCCTCTACAAACCGCAGACCAAAAACACCTACATTGATACGAGTTCAGCAGAATAAACAAACAGACAAGTGCCTGTTATAGACATGGATTCTATATAGAAATATAGTAAACGTCATGTTCACCTGCATAGCGTTTTGTATCTGTTAATTCAAAATAAATTGAAAGTTATTCAATATCGAAACAAAAACTGTGCAGAAGAATTTAACGGAAATGCGTCGTGACATAAACTTTTTCACAGATTTCTGGAATAGAGCGGAATCCGCCATTCTTTCTATTTTCTCTTTCGACCACTTTTGTTGTTGTGTACAGTTTGACAGCTATTTTATTACTTTTCGCGAGCACAAAAAGTTTAATTCAGAAGCGAGCGAAAAGTTCTAGAGTTTTTAAAGCTAACAAAATATGCAATTTTTACTAAAACGGCATTCTTCCAAATCTACAAATTTCTCTACATTTCTTCAGTTTTAAAAATTTGTCCTCGAAGTAAGTACGAGTAAGTCTCGCTTCAACTTAAATCACATCGAATGGTTTTACATTTCAAAGACAATAAAAGATGTACATATACATACGTATGTATTTGAACAAGGCAAAAGAAAAATCGGAATATTACAACTTATTAAAAAAGGAGTCTACGTAAGTCATTTAATATATTCGATAATAATACGTCTGTTTAGTAATAACCATTACATTCAAACATTATTAATACACGCGCCGGGAAAAGCATATTTGTAGCACACGTAGCCCGTAGCCCGAACCGTAGCACGTAGCGCTAACACTACCTCATATGGCGCTGACGTCACGCGCGATGCTCTACCCTACTTCTATTATGGAACATCAGAATCAGCTAACTATACACCTGCTTCGTTAACATGACTAAGTTTCCGTTTCAGTCAACATTACTAAGTTTCAATCGTCATTACACGATATATTAGATGATTTCTAAGAAACACATTCGAATTTTGTTAATCAAATACACGCACGCTACATATTAATACGGACTTTGTTTTTGTAGCAAGAATTTATCTGTGCGTCCCTCTAATAATTACGTAATGATAAAGTGAAATTATTATCATCATATCAGCGCGCTAGATCCCTTTCGAGGTAGGCAGATAGTGTTCATCACTCTTTTCATCTCTTCGTTCATTCATTGAAATTATATGTATAGTAAAGTATAAAATGTATAAGACTACATTAATTAATTACGGTATTGTACGACTTGTTTAATCAGTGAGGGAAACTTTTGAAGCATTATAAAATTTTATACAGGTACTTCTAAGAGTCTCTTAAAGTCTATTTTTAAAATAATGTCAAAATATACCGATATAAATAGACAAATGAGGACTTTTGACGTTGTTTGAAGAAAGGAATATTATTTTACATTCATTACATTGACGCGTGGGGAATGAAGCATATTGTTTACATAGCATGAAAGTAAGTAGTGGAACGAAGCATATTATTATTGTTAGATGTAACTCTATCTACATATTAGGTGACATTATTCCGTAATACGTGACAATATATGAATAGTTGAATTTCATTAACGTCAGGGTAATTGATGACGTCTAAAATAATTAGGCTTCAAGCTGTTATCGGACGGGAATTAGCCCGTAAATCAATCGAACATCGAACTAATCACTATGTTTGATATAGATGAGGCCACGGTAATCAATTGTTTAGTAAAGCGGCTCAGTATTTATGTGCATTGATGCTTTAAAGTTACGTGCTTTGAAAACTGTTCTGTCATATTATTTTTACTCAAATATCATAACAATATGATGAAAACAATTGTCAAAAACTCTTCTGTCATATTATTTGTACTCAAATGTCATAACAATATGACGAAAACAATTGAAGCTATTTCCATATGTAGAGAGGTCGTACGTATCATACGTTGACGTATTTTTTTTGTTATCGCATATGAAAAATTATTTCATGCTTGTCATATGATTGTTACTCAGTTGTTATAACAATATGAGAAACAGTTGAGGCTATTTCCACAAATAAGAGGCTGTAGGTAAAATAAACGGGAATCTATACGTTCATTTAGCAGAAGCTTTTCTTTCCCGTCCCTGCTCGCATTTGTTATTTTATGTAATGATTTCTAATTTGCTATTATGATTTTCTACAATGAATGTTAGAATTAGCATATCTTTCGTGTGAGGGGGCTGAATTAAATGTTAATTTAAAGAAAACTCGTCTGTACTTCGTCAAATATAATTCAGTGAGACGTACTTTTAATAATAACTTGGTTTTAATTATACGTACCCATTTTAAAAGTTTATTAAATAAAACTTTTTGAATCAATTTCAAAATTTCAATTCCAAATCCAGAGCCAACAAAATTGAAATCACTCATAGTTTATTTTTTCATGTTAGCGTCTAAAATTTTATAATCTATGCATTTCTTAAACGAAATAACAATATTATGGTTATAGATGCAGTTATAGATAAACCTGTGGTTATAGTTATCATAATAATGCTTGGAATAAATATATTTTGTTTGTCCTAAATCTTATTAGCAAGAACAAAGCAGACGAAATGGATAATCGATCGGAAGCCTTCCCGCGAATATCCTGTTTTGAATAACAGGATGAACCTCACGCGTACACAGCCCAGAGGGGTTGTTATTGCTCGGCGCGAGGAATTCGATATCGCATATGTAATGGGTTCTTTAAAATAACAGGAGACGCGAGCACATCTTAGAGCTGTTTAACATTCAATACATCTTTCATTCAACTGTCAACATGTATGTATTTCTCTTGTTCATACTAACGTAGGGGAGTATCCTTTGCTGCAAATACAAGTATTCAAATGACAGATATGCTTTACGAATATGACGGAATCGGATGGTTGGAATGGTTTTAAATAGTATTTATTATCAATGCAGAAATTATTAATATCACAGACACGCTTCATGCTCCTAAAAAATAAAAATAAGAAATTTGATATTTAAGGCATCCGAGACATTAGACTAGCATTGGCTGTCTTGTTTAAGTTTAAGATTACATGTCACTTGCTATAACAAAATAACATCTCGAGGAAACCTGCACACCTAAGAATTAAAAAAAAAAACCTCCAATGCTTGTGAAGTCTGGCAACCCGCACCTGACAAGAGTATGACCTTAATCCTCGCATTGTGAGAGGGAGCCCGTGTCCAACAGTGGAACAATAAAATGGGTCGAAAAACTGTTCCAATATATTTTTTAAAATGGTGGGTTAACAAATATAAAAACATTACCTTTACAACTATTATTTGTGATTCAATAATGCTTCATTATATTATGAACATCATTTTCCACGCCTATATGTAGAATGTGCATGTATAATATAGTATTAAAGCTATGTAAATACAAATCAAAGCCGTCTCGGAATGTCGGCGCTCCGTAGAATCGGTTCAGAATCGGCTAAGCTTGCGTCGACCACTAAATGTTAGTTGCTGCGGCTTTTCTGCCCGGCCGAAGATTAAGCGGTACTATATAGCAACAATATGTGCGGGAATACAGGATAACAATGGTTTCGTATTATTGACGGAGCATACGTTCATTAAAATATGTGGGTATAAAATGTAAGTCCGTAATTGGCTGTATGAGCAATGTTCCAAGGGCCGGATTTTGTTAATAATATAAATAAAATAAAAATTGATCTACCAGCTAAATGGTCAAGGATATAAATGCAAGCTTAATAGAATCCATTGCAACTGTCAAAAGATTTATGCATTTGAAGTCACGCTATCGCCATCTGTTGCCAATGAACACAATATTGCAACGGTTTTATAAAACGTTGCATACTGTTATATGTACAGTTTTTATTTTGTGACGTGAGTGCAAAACATTGTCGGGAGAATTGGTAACACTCGTGTGCTACACACGAGCACTTACACTAACAGCTGTTCTGTTTTCTTTATGTCATATCGTTGCAATTATTCCAACAAACCAACGTTTTCACTTTGAAACGGTTGCCTGTAATTTAGAAGTCAATACACAGAAAAAGCAACCGAATTATACAATTACATTTATTCAGTTATTTAATTTCGTAGTTGGTTGAAATCAGCTTCCCACTACGAAGTGTTCTAAATTTGAATTTAGGCGCGCAACTTCTCGTTACTAAGTTGGGTATGTGTTAAAACATGAATATTACTTACTGTGACGATATAGAAAAACGTCGTCAGGAAATCTGCCCACCAGACGTGCATTTGGTTCGCGAAGGTAAAGATCGTGAGGAAACCGCATGTTTCCTCACGATACGACGTATATTTAGCCCCGGTGGCAAACTATGCCCTAACTATTCTCATTCTGAGAGAGGACCCTTTGTTCAATGTTGGCAGGATAATATGATTGATGATGATGATGATGCTAGCATTTTTTTAATCTGTCATACTCTTATTATACAACTTTAAGATGTCTACAAACTGTATTTAAATACATTATCATTTCATTTCCTCATTAATGAGGGACCAACTGAAAGAAAAACTCTATCTAACTTTTTGTCATAAATACGACTCCATGTTTTAATTTACAATACATTTACCGCTACGAAATAAGTACAAGCGTAAACTCAAATATTTACAAAATAAAAGTTACATCAGACTTGTTTCCACAGGAAATAAGTTTTTTCGTAACGAAACGTCAGTAAATATGTGTAAAACGCATATGATTTATCCATCAAATATTATAGGACATTGTTCATTACTGCTATACCATCCTGCCAGAACTAATCTACTTACATAATCACCATAACAGTAAAGAAGATCTAAGACAACGTAAACAACGGTCAGGCGTTCGTACCTTAACATGTGAAATGCATATGGTACTTTATCTTGGAGCTAAAACATATAATCCGTTGCAACAGATACAAAAAAATCCTACCCAGTGACAATACTAATAAAAAATAAACGTGACATCACGCCTGTAATCTCCGAAGAAGTAGACAGCGGTGTAGTATACTCCCACACTTCACCAGTTACATTTACGTCCCGCTATAGAAGAGGTAGATATGGAAAAAAAAAATAGTGATATTTGAACTGATCGAACGTATTGCTCCGGTGTTTTCGTAGAACTCCCTCGGTGTTTATTTGTTTGCATTGGGTTATGAATTACACGTATGTACGTACGTACGTTTCAAATTTCTCTCTGTTTTTACCTACAATAAATAACTATGTTTTTTTTTTATTATTCGTATTCTGTAACGAAGATATGTAGAATGTAAGACAATTATACTTTAAAAATAGATGAAGCTGCAAAATCGTTTGCTTCGATCTAATAAATGTTGTACATTGTAATCGTTTAACTGTTATTCTATAGCAAGCATTTAAAATATTTGAAAGAGTGAAAAATTATATAAGTCGAAGTTAAGAGTTCCAAAGTATCAATTATAAAGGTAGAAATGTGTATTTTTGTTTTATTTAGTTATCTTCTATCGCTGTGTGTATCATTGTATGTTGGATAATAATCAGGTACAAAAATATAGCACAAGGATTTGAACTACTAGAACGTAACTGCTATTTTAGATATTAATGAATACCATATCATTGTTATTACTTTAAAATATGTGTATTTGAATGTAAATAAGTATAATATAATCATAAGATGAAACTGTTTCATGTAATAGCAACATTGATTCTTACATCCTTAAGCCACGCTTAAAAGTGAGGGGAATACAATCATATTTCTATATAAAATAAATCTTTTGTTTCCACTCCTCACATTCCCTCGCCCATTAATTTACATCCCGTAATACACGTAGCGATCACGCTCGTGTAGCGCTCGTAGCGCCCGTAGCGTGAAACGCTACGCCGTAGCGCGTGACGTCAGCCGGGAGTAACAATCAAAATCTATTATTACGAGCCAGCGCGCGACACGTCAGCTCCAATAAACATTACACAGTTACAAAGTGAACAGACGCTAATTTAAAATGCTATTGATTTTGTTTTTATGTTACATCAGCGACTGCCTGTCACAAGCGTAAATTTATTTATGCTTACTAGACGGCTTTAAAAAATGTTTAACTATATTTTATAATTTTAAATTCCATAAATGTTGAAATTGAATGAGGACTGTGCCGGTGTGTTTTAATTACTGTCCACTGGTAGTTGTAATCGGAAACTATCTGCGCTTAAACAGAAGTGAATATTTCTTAGGACATTGCGTTTCTGAATATGCGGAATATGCGGTCATATTGACAAGTCTAATCGACCTGTGTATCTTCAATACCTTTCAAATCGGTATCATGAGATGCGAACAAGCTATATAGCGGCAGAAGTTAATGTGATGCAGTTCCCGAGGCGCACCCAGGAGTAAGAACCATCCATGCTGATTATATACATAGGGTCTTAATGTAATATAAAACTTCCATCTTTATTTGATACTTTGCCTTGAAATTAACGTTATATCCCGTTACAGAAAGATGAAAAATGCTTTGATATTCGCAAAACCTGATTTGATGAAACTAAATTAAATTTTAGATTTAATTAATTATACTGTCCAAAGTAGAACAATGAGACGGTACTTTAATCGAAGATAGAAGTAACCGTGTATAGTAAGAAATGATAGTGATTCTCATGGCCGTAAAAGCATAATGCTCTTACTGAATAGTATGAAATGGCACGGAGCCTAATGGAGCATAATCGTCAGGTGAGACAGATTATAAAAGCTCGTACCGTGAAACACTACGTCATTCCGCGTGTCGAGTAAAAGTCAAAACCTATTATTACCAGCCAGTGCGCACGACACTTTTAATAATCATTTCATTATTAGATATAAAGTAATAAACACATTTTAAAGACAACCCGTTAATGCTTTTAACACTATCAGGCTTTTTCATATGTTTCAAAAAATTCAGTATTCAAATGAATAATACTAAGGCTTTATACGCGTATAAATTTTTATGAGTGTAAAATTAAATGTTCGAGCAACAAAGAATAGAAACAACAAAAATGTTACGAAAGTATTAAAAAAATATTAAGCTTTACCTTTCTACTTTGTTTTTAAGCACTCACACAACTAATAAAGTTGATTCGTAACAGTGGAATACTGGTTGTATTTATGATATATTAAAAAAGAAAACTAATTAATATGCGCAAGGCATTCTATTATAATAGCGCTCGCCAAAAACCCCCGAGTAGTTACAGAAACGTGGAAGCCATTGAATGAACAAAGAAGCCTCCAACAAAAAAACTTTTAATTGTTATTGGATTTTCCGGGCGAATAAAACCGCGAATGCCAGATGCTTCCACAGACGTATTAATATGTAAATGGCCAGTATTACGTAAATAATATTGCGAAAGGTGGCCGAACGTACTGCATGTAGAAACACAATGAATAAATACGTCGAACATTTCCCACAATACAATTTACAATTGTCTATGGCGCTATTTGTTTCCGTTGCAATAAACTTTCCCATTTCACCTTAAATAAATCAACTGTCTTCTGTTAAATCGACCGTTATTCTTTGCTCGTCTGTAACGAACACAAAGGAATTTAATAAAACGTCAGAGTTCTTAATAAATATTAACTTTTTGGCTTAACACTGTGTATTCTTATTAAGTAAGCCAATAATACTTCCTTCCATTCTCGCCTTGGATAATTTGAATTCGTTTGGGAAAGCTTTATGTTAGTTCTGTCCATTCCAACTAATTTCAAGAAATGGCCATCATTCTGTAGACGTTACTGGAACTTCTTCGTTGTTGGATTTACTTAATTCTCTAGTGTTTTACCACTTTCATTGTGAACACCAAATATATCTTCGTACCAAATTTGAAAATAGAGCATTTCTTTTCATATTGCGCTGAACCCAAGCTTAGTGCTGGGGATATCTTTTTTAATAAATTAATGTAAATATAGTATTATTTAGGTACAGTATCTTGAATAAACTATATTGAATAAACTAGAAAGGGCTTAAGGAAAATAATAATACTTTTAATGACGCGGTATTTGGAAGCGAACTTGTATTTAAATAATAAGTTGAATAAACTGTACACAACGCGTAGGCATTGTTTCCACCCCATCCACTATATCGTTAGCAATATAAACGTTTTATCGCCATTACGCAAATAAAGAAGTCATTCAGTGGATAATAAAAGTCCCAAATCATTTATTTCTTCACTGACTGTGAATAGTCAACGGTCTATAGAATTGCGCTTTATTATTTTATAATAGAACAGTTATAAATACATTAATAGGTATTAATGTTACGTGATATTAAAATATCATGAATTATATTTTATTTTGTTAATAACCTTAAATGAAATAGAACGGTATTGTAAAAACATTTTTTGGACAAATTTGTGTTAGGAGTGTTTCATCTAAAGACTTTGGATTGCGTTGGGATTAGATAGATTTAGATTTTGGATTGTTAGAATAAAGAGTATGATATTATATTATTCTTGTAGTTATTATTTTCGACATATTATTTTCTAGTCCAATAAAGGAGGCAGATTGCGAGATGTATGTATTTTAAGCATGTCAGCTATCGGACGAGAAAGGATATGTTTTCATGATGGCATTTTATTCCAAAGACAAAGACAGCAGCCGTTATATGTTTATATTCTTGAATAACACTCATCAACATTAGTTTCTTTCAGAATAGCGCTCCACATGCCTACCCAAAGGCGGTTTTGGTCATAACGCCCACGCGCGGTACGTGTGTTGAGCATAAATAACACTAACTCTACTTAAAGATATAATAATTTTGACAATATTTCCACAGACATGATGGCTATTATCCCTAAAGCGGCGACACAGCTTGGTAGAGCGCTCTCCTCGTTACCGGAAATGACGCATACCCCACAGTAAAATAAGTAAAAGCTTAATTGCAACCGAGTAACAATTTTGAAAAAGTACATTGAATCACTTTACAATTGCGTTGCGAAACTTGTAGCAGTATCTGGTAAAACAAGTTACGAAAGTAACTTTTAAAAGCGACTTTAGCCCGAAATGTAATAAAAATGCTTTGAAAGTTAACTGAACTGAAATAAAGTTTCGAACGGTAAGCAGCTCGTATATAAGCGGTCATCCAATTCCGTGGATGCTTTGTGTTGGACAATAATCATATCAGCTCAATATCAAGGGACACAAGGAACAAGGGAATAGATTAAGGATACATTTGGGCTAGTTAATCGTGTCTTTGGTTGATAGGGCGGCTAAACATGCGATCCCTCTCTCCCTAGTAAATAGCATGGCAACACTACACGATATATTTCAAACTATACGGGATTCACCTTCGAAATATTTTATTATTATTGGCCTAAGCCACCGCGAGCATTTCTTTTGTCATAAACGCGACAACGCTTTCAGGAATATTAGGTGTAATAAGTACTGCTACTTACATGATTGTAATGCCGTACATAGTAAATAACAACGTAAATACATTATGTATGATATTCAGGTCATAGGGGAATCGAAATAGGCTAAAATAAAATGATTATACATTTTTATTATGCATGTAAATAGTGTTGCCCTATACCAAATAAACAAAAATTAATATGCATAAATGACAATTTTAATAATTTGAAAAATATTGTACTAGTGGTTTTGGCCCATTCTTTCCCTTATGAATGCAATTTGGTTCCACGTAATGCACCATTTATAGGAAAATTGCCGCGAGCATTCTGGGCATTTTGCCACAGCAGCGTATAAAATTAAGTAATATCTTATCTTGAATTTTTTTTTATTTCTCCAAAACAAAATCAGTGTTAACGTAATTCGAAAGCCCTTTTTCGCTTGT
>DWME01006574.1:0-13496 GCA_018244795.1 Parelbella ahira ahira | reverse complement strand
GTTGCCAAACTTTCAGTACAGGATGATCGAAAACACCACCGCCACCGCCATCGAGCCAGACGCACACCAGAACAGCACAGCGCCACAAGACAGCGCGCTCGACGAAAACTGCTTGAGTTGTGAAAATTAATATTTTGACTTAATTGTCCCTTTTATCGTGTGTCTATTTAAAATTGAAATAAAACTAATTGTTTTTACATAATGATGTGGTTAATCACTACGATCCTTGGCCTCCCCTGTCAATATTATTGTTGTTTCTAATCATCATCATTATCATCTTCAACCGTAATTTGTGTGCTTTATAATATGGTATTATTGGAGTTTTTCATATAACCCTAAAAGGAATTCTGCAATCATGACTCACTAGTTTTTGCCCGCAGCCTCGCTCGGTTTATTTTTTTTGTATAGACTGTCTCGTACTTCAATCAAATAAGAAGATATAACTATATAAAATGTATCAAAATTAGTCCATTTTTTCCAACCGTAATAATGAGCGAACATACAGTAACAGTAAAAACCTTCAGGTCTGTACTAAGGCATCTTTATGTAAAACGTAGCAAGCACTTTTTAGAAGACATTTCCGTGTACCCAATTCCTCCATATTACTTCTATATTATATGTTTAGACACAGCGGTACAGTGCCTTTAGTCCTTATAACTTAAATTTAATTCTTCTAAAGCATAACATTTTGTAAAGTATAGTGAGCAGAAGGCGGGCGACTTACGAGGCAGTACACGTTTCGATCACTGGAAGGTACATAAGCCCATGAGCCTAGCATCTTCGCGATACTCTTTTCACTAAAATAGCACACGATATATTTTAATTCCATATAACAATTCAACTGTTCCGTCAGTATATATCGTATATGTTATTTATAAGTTTCTCATACCATCCGTTTCTTATATACTTACTCTACTAAAATGAGCAGGTAGTGGCGAATATTCTCCACGGCCGCACACCAACCTGTGCTTTGTGCGAAGCTTGGGCGAGCTGCGGCACCTCAGGGTGCTGGCTTTAGAATACTCCCACCTGGCAGATGGCAACGGCGGCGTGCTGTTAGGCCTCCTGCCTGTCATCAAGAGACCGCATTTTCGCTTACAGGTCGCTCTGCAGCTCATTATATAACCTACCAATCTTTATTTGATTCGGTGCGATAGGTATTTTTAAACATAAAACGTCGGATCGGCGGCGTATTTGCACCTTCGTAAATTAGTGATTGCGAGTATGTGGGTAACCGTGACTATTTACTCGTACACCGTAAAATGTGTCTATTTTCGATACGTTCAGTGCACATACTCATGATCATCTCTAACAGTATCTTAACACCCCAAGTCCCTAAAGGGTTAGAGAAGAGAGCCCCAATTACCAAATATACAAACAGGTCTATCCTAGACGTTACTTTACAATTTTCGTTTACACTTCCACGTAATATGTATAAGTACCTATGTGGTTTTGTGTTTAAAGCACTTTAGTTGGGTTCGCTATCTACCCTGTAAAGGACCAGTCATGTTGGTATAATAATAATAGTATTGAAAGTAAGTAAAGTAGAGCAGACGTGCAACGAGCAAACGTTAGTACTGCTCCGGTGTTCACGGAGGCTCTGCGAACCCAGCCTTATAAAGAAATTTCGTTTTCATGGAACAGACTGTCGGTACTAATATTTCCTTGATCAGCGTGTCGAAAGATAAGCATGTGTTAAAGTGTTGTGTGTGAACATTTTGTTGAATTTTTACATTTTTAATCATCACCAACCAGATATTGCAGACTACTATACATAAACTATATATATGTATATATATTCTCGTATAGTTGATTTGTCGCGAAGACCAAACACCTGGGCGGGCGGATACGGCGCTTGGTGTCGGCGGGCTCGGAGTGCCGGACACTGCCTGGAGGCGCGTCACCATCGCGTGCCCTGACATTTATGTGCTGATGGTGTTCTGTACGTATTATCGATACACACTGAATATAGCCTCAATGGAGTTAACATTTGAAGTCACAAGTATTTTACGTACTAGTCGACCTTACTTCACTTTCTACCTTCACTTGAGTACACGCAAGCACCGATTTTCTCTGCCGTTACTATAACTCATGAAATTTACTAGGCGTAATGGCGTAAAAGTGAGGTACTAACTTCAAAAAAAGCGTGTTATTTTTTATTTTGCCATATTGTTGGATTTATTCTTGTATTAAGAACTGGGACCAACAAGTATCTGGTTGCTCATCATCATTATCATCAGCCTACCCCCGTCCACTGCTGGACATAGTGCCTCCAATGGCGCGCCACTGAGTTCGATCTTCAGCTCTTCGCATCTAACCACTGCCAGCAACTTTGCGTATACCGTCACTCCACCTAGCTGGAGGGCGTCCTACGCTATGTTTGCCAAGTCGCGATCTCCACTCCTACACACACTATGTCAATAACTTTGGTTCTCTGTCGGATCGCTTCATTTCTGATGCGATCCTTCAGAGAAACGTCGCGTATAGCCCTTTCCATAGCTCGCTGAGCGACCTTAGATTGGTGGACCAGTCGCACCGTCAGTGTCCACGTCTCGGCTCTGTAGGTCATGACAGGTAGGTCATGACAGGTAGGTCATGACAGGTCATGACAGGTCGCACTCATTAGACTTTTGTCTTTGGGCTTTGTGATATGGGTAACGAAAAGACTTAGCGAAGTTTCCTGTATGCCGCCCAACCAAGCTATAGGTATTCTTCTTTCTCTCGAAGTTTTTTCTACCAAACTACAAAATTTGCCCGAGATAGACATACTCGTCAACAACCTGACGGACCCCATAAATAGAAATCTGTTCCGGGATGACACACTCATTGAACATTATTTTGGTTTTGCCCTAATTCATCCGGAGACCGATGCGAGCAGAAGAATCAGCCAGGCTGGCCAGCATATATTGCAAGTTCTGCGCGGTTCTAGTCACAATGATGATATCGTCCGCATTCCTTAGGTGTGAGAGGCATTCGCCGTTCACGCGTAGCCCCGTCCTTTTTAGTGTAACGTCTTGAACGTACCCTCCAGGGTATTAGTGAACAATTAAGGGGAAATAACGTTTCTTTGTTTCACTTTTCGATACAGGAGGATAGGTTCAGTTCGTTGATCCCGTACTTGGTTGCTCATGGTTACAACAAAAATAGCGTTTTTTACAATACTGTGCAAGACTTATTTAAACTGATATACGTAAAATACCAACCCTTAGTTCGCATTTACGACTACGACATGATCAGGCGATTCCTAACACCGAGCATTCCGCTTCGGGAGACGCATTTGCAGCTCGGCATCGACCTGCAGCCGGTACAACGCCAGCACTCCGACCTTAGCTGCTTCCTGCGGCTGCTCGCCGGCCAATACGCGAGCACACTCGGTAAATTGATTTATATTTATCTATATCTGTTATGTTAAAACATTTGAAAGTTAGAAGATTCGACCATAATTTGTCGCTGTTTCATTCCAGTACTGATTTCTTTGCTGAGCACTCGTCAAAATTCATTAAGCGCATTGCGTACTTATACGCAAAATATTTTTTTGCAATCAAAATTGTTTTCATAAAAATTATGGTATTTCCTTGAATAACAAAAGAAATTAATGTATTATTTAATTTGTAGACAGAATCTTCGAATATAAGCAATGAATATTTCATTAATATTTAATTTAATTTTCTACGTTGCATATTCATAGAAACTATCTGGCCCGGCAAACGTTCCTTTTTGCCATTGCTTTGCCATATACATATGACGTATATTACCTACTTCTAGTGAATATTTTGGTCGTTAAATGAAATATAACTAGCTGATTGTAAGTATAATTGAGGATTTGACTGCCTCGAGTGGTTGCTAGTGTGACTGCCGATCGGGAGGTGCTGGGTTCAAATCCCGAGTCTATTGGATTTTTCAAATTTGAATTTCTAGTAGTAACTCGGAGCTTGGATCTCTGCCCGGTTGATGGCAATAGGCCCATCACCTATTCCATGAGACATAAACGTAACTAGTGAAACGTGGGCGTGTAGTATACCCTTCTGCCTACCTCTTCGGGAATTACAGGCATGATGTTGCGTAAATGTGGACAGGGTCTATGACTGAAAGAGATATGGAGCGCTGTGGACGATGACGGCCTGTAAAAAAGAAATGATAAGTGTTAGCGGCGCTGCGACGACCGATACGTGAACAACAATAACAACTGTTTTTTAGATTGTAAGCTAGGTCCTAACACTGTCATATTAAGAAAATATTATCCTTGTCATCGTCACATTATTATTTTCGATGTTGCTATGAACAAATTGTAACTAGTTAGCAGCTTTAGAAGATTCTTTTGTACGATATTTTCATCTATAGGCCATTATAACCAAACATGGTTACTTGAAATAGGTAAATAAGCAACATATAGTAAGGTCGTTGCATTCCACTTCGTTATAAAAAAAATTATATGAAAAACCAAATTTCGCTTTGTAATTAAGTCGTATAATCAACGGAATCCACTGTATTTTCAGATATCAGAAATATGAAACTTTGCCACGTACAACTGTTAGACGTTGTCAGTAAAGTAGATTGATAATCTTGAAACAATTTACATTGAGCCGTTAATTGTCTATTGGTTTTTAAAGTATTACTAAAGAAAAAGAAAAATTTTGTTGCAACGACATGTCACTGTAAAATCCCAAAAAATCAAAGCTAGACAATTTAGACAACACAAATATATTATATAAACATAGAATACATAATTGACGCAATTAAATTTAAGGTGCAATAATTAATAGAAGTTTTGTCGTTTAATTTCAACTTAAATTGTGCTGGTACAGTTACGGTGAGCATCCATCAATGGCGTGGCAGCACATTTCCTCTGCGGCGGGTGTTCGAGCTAATGCCTCGACTTGTACGATTTTATTACGTTGGTACTGTACAGGACGAAGAAGATCTACGCCAAATGTTATACATCGTCGCTTGCGGAGTCTGTGAGAGTTAGTATAGTTTTTAACTATTTTATGAAATAAAACGTTGCATGGATTTTTATATTTAAAATAGGTAAGTTAGAATCAACAACATCAAACAACACAGTAGGTACTTATTCTTGCCATAAATATTGTTAAAAAGAAAAACAATATTTTTTTATTGTAGGTAACATTTATTGCTATTACAATGTGTTGGTTTAATACAATAATATAAAACCATTAGAAATATAAAAATATATAAAGCTTATTCAAAGTGGTCTCCATTGGCCGTAATACAGTCCTTTAAACGTTGAGGCCCGTTATCCATAGCAGCACGCACTCTTTCTATGGGAAAATTCTTCACTGCCAATCGTATGGATTGTTTTAGGGACTCCAAATTTTATTATGGCGTTTAGAGCAAGCCTTACTCTCTAAGACTGACCATAAATCATAATCCAGTGGATTAAGATCAGGACTAGATGACGGCCAGTCTTCAGCTCTGATGAAGTCCGGAACGTTCGCTTCTACCCAAGATTGGATTGATCGGACTTCTAAATGACTCGGCGCCGAGTGTTACTGAAAGGTCCATTCTTGATTATTGAACATGGTATTAATAAGGGGGCTTAACTACCTTCCCGAGAATGGTATCTTGATACACTTGTGCCGATGTTTTGAGACCTTTTTCACAAAAATATCAGTCAGTCGCTGAGTCACTCCTTCATAGCTAACACCCCAACAAGCTCATGCACACATTGTACTCTGTTGACTAATTGGGAACCTTCTTTAGAGCTTTCAGCATAAATTATAATTTTATACTATGCACCTACCATATGCTCTCTCCAGCACCCAGGATTGACTAGAAGAGAATATTATTAGGCAGTACGCCCTTTTATCCCTTAACGTAAGGTATTACAAAAAGGATAAATAAATAAATAAATACGGTCAATTTGTTTGTTAAAATATTGCTCAATTGTAAAATTGTTCTCATCTGTAAACAAAATTTTTAAGTGACCTCCCTTTGCGTAACGTAAGCGGTAGTTGTTTCGATTTTATCACCATAATCTTTTTTAAAGTATCAGTTAAAAAATAACCAGTGCGTTTCTTATAGGCTGCAAGTCCTAAGTCATCTTTAAAAATACAAGACTTGGTTCTAGGTGCTATCTTCATCTTCCGAAATAAAATCTTTTGCTTTCGGACAAGATTTCTTCAAATTCTTTCCTTTACTGCTTTGATCGCCTTTTTATGAATTACCAATTAGCAAGGAAACTTCAAAATAGTTACTTTGATGTCCACCTGTAATACGTGGTTTTATTTAATAAAATCATAGCAATTATTTATCAATAATTTTCTTGATTATAATAACTTATTAATTTTATAGTGGTTGAAACAGAGGAATTTGTGACAGGCTGAAAAAAAATATGACAATATTTTGTAAAGTTGTCAAACATGAAATATTAATGATTTATTGATTATTTGTTTGCCGGCCGGTGTCTTTATCTCTCGCGAAACATTTCAGCCTATTAAGCAAAAAAGTGGTACCAGTGTTAATAAGATTTTAAATATCGAGGAATTCGTTATACTTATAAGATTGTTACCCTATCTTAATCAATTTATTACTAACTTTTGCCGTTTTATTACGTACGCACATATAAAACTGGTCGTAAGATTAAATTTTGAGGAAGCATATGGCGTATAGAAATATATTTCAGAGAGATTCATATTTTACGGTATATTTAAGTTCATTCACATTCATTAATAGTGCACTAAAATATTGTTGCGTTAGTAGAATAAAACAACCATATTGGTCATGAAACACGTAAGTTACTAAACAAGATTTTGGTAAGCAACTGCATGGTAAAATTGTCGTTAGAAATACGTGTCGCATGACTGCATCGCATCTTACAATATCTCACCAGGCTTTATATGTAACACACCTCTGCTGATCATGGGATCTGTTTCGTAAAGTTACAAATTGTCTCAATATGAGTAAGACAGAGGTTGCAGGAGCACTGGTGTTCTTAATACTCTTGTTCCTACAACCATTATATTCTGAGCCTTTGGCAAGCTTTTGCATGATCTGTAGTAGGCATTGATTGTAGTAAGAACAAAGAGATATTTTATTATAAGATAGATTATTATTGTTTTTAAATTATGTGTATTTAAAAATATAAATATAGTTCACAAACAGTTACCACAACTATGGTTGCCTTTTAATTTTGATATGTTGGATGGAAAAGTAAAATATGCCATTTAATTGACTAGTTCCATTACATTGCTGATGTATTTATAATCATTATTTTAATAAATTGGAGCAGATGGATTCCAAATGGATAAAACATAATGATTCACTTGTAATCATGATTTATTTTATCAAATCTACCTTTTCATATATTAGTATTGTTTTTTATGATTTAGGAATTTGAACCATAGTTTTTGTAAGCAATACACATTTTTCACTAGGTGTTGGTTTGATAAATAGGGTTTTTTATAACAAAAAACGATTTGTTTTTAATTAAAATAAAAAATGCATTAATAAAGGTGCAGTACTTATACACTTTATCATCATCATCAGCCTATCTCAGTCCACTGCTGGGCATAGGCGCCCAATGAGCGCCAGCCTGTACACTTGACACTATTTTTCATATCTTTTGAATAGAAGTGGGATAACTCATCAAAAGAACACTGTCCTGCAAAGCAATTCATAAATCCATCCCTGATGACCCACAAGCCATTGGTCGTAACATGCAGTAGTCTGAAGGTGCAATAATAATTTTAAAAAAATAGTACTTGACCCATTTATCATTCCGCTGTTTAAATGTGGGTCTTCTCTCATATCGGGCAAGAGCAAGAAAGGACAATAACTGAAGAATACAATGGATGGATTAGAATTCTCATTCTATTGCTTGTAGGAATGTTTACACACAGTTACATTGTGCAGACAGGAGATTGTTCCATTTCATTCGAATCCATGTATTGAAATACACAACTCAAGTGCATCGGGTGTTGTCTTACAGTCAATGAAACAAGCCCAACACTACTAAACTTACACTACTCTTTAGAAGTTTGATTCAGAATTTTAATAATAAAATTAATAATTATCTTTATTCACATAAAACACAGTACTTTATGGTTGATCAGAATGGATTGATGTCATATTCATAGAAAAATCTATGTGCATTTTTTGGAGCTAGTCTGTCCGCAAATTTGTTAATAATGAATCTACAGAATCATGTCTTACATTAACAATTATTATAATGAAATTACATATGTTCAAGTAATTCTGAAGAGCAACAGTGAAAAAATTTGAAGATAAAGAATTGGTCCTTATCTTCAAACTTTTGTCATTCTCCAGATTGTTTCTTGTATTCAAATAAATCAAAGTCACCACTCTAAAGATGAAATTATATCTTGGCCTAAAGCAGGTTGACACCTCCAAAATCTGATGAACTTTCTGCACCACTTTTAATTATATTAAAACAATGGAGTATAACTCACCACACTATTTATTAGGGACAAATATCTACAAATATAAATAATTACAACTTGCTCTTATTAAAATTAAAAAAATAAGAAATGCCGTAAGTTGAACACCTGATAAAAGTTGATTTACAATAATTGTGTCTCTGAGTGAACAACAGAATACTGTGACATACACACCCATAGCATCTCTGATAAAGGGCTTAGAATTAATCCGAACCTTTACACTTAAATCACTTTATGATATAATCACTGATTAGAATTCAAATTGTCCAATGGCAATACTGAAAAATAAAATAATTGTTTATGCATAGTTATGCATATATAATTATTTCATGTCCTCTCACTAACAGGTGCTAGTGAGTGGACGTGAAATAATTGTACCCTCAATAGCAGGACCAATTGTACCCTGTACTGGAGCCAAAATATGTCAAGTTTTTTGTGTAAATGTACCAAGAGACAGAGTGACCACCCTATCGTAATTATTGTTGCCTTTTGAACTGTACTGGGACTGTCAACACAGCCTGAAGACAAAAACATGTCCAATATTCAATATAATTATATAATATAATTCAATTTTTGAATGACCTATTTGTTAGTATTACATAAGGTATTAACCATGTTAGTACTTATCCTAAAACTTATTTCTATAATCGGGTAAGTAAAAGGTTAATGCTGTAAGTAATTCCATATATTACTGTACCTGAAGAGTATGTTTAAAACACCTTGTTGATATACTTGATACATTACTGAATTTATTTATGTTAATATATGTGATCTTATGGCTTAAATGTCACGTCATGGATGCGGAATATATATACCACTCGACTTGTTCAGATGTATAGAATCTGTTTGTTGGATTTGGTGCAGAATATTGAAACATAATATGGAGAACATAGTGCAATTGATACTGGTGAAGAGTCTACATAAGGCAATCTATTTGATATAATATTGCCCTTCTCATTCCGAGAATGAAAATGATAAAAGGGTTAACTAAGATGATGATAATAATTGCTCAATCTAAAGATTATTTAGCTGCCGTAGACATTCATCATGGAAATTACAATATTTTCTAAAGTTGCTACCCTACCAATGGAATGAATTCAATCGCAATCTAGAACTTTGAGTTAACAATAGTACCTATTAACATTTGAAAGTCCTGCATTATAGATTTGTAACAAATATGTACATAATATTAGGTCCTTACCTATGAAATTAGCGTTTTGATGAACTGATCACTTTCCCCTCAAATACTTAGGGTTTGGTTGGGAATTCCAAATTCATTTGTTTTCCAAAATTTTATTTTTCTTTGACATCGTTCTTTTCACAAGATGGAAAACTTGAAAATCTGTTCAGCTATTTTTTTACATCTGGGATGTGCTTGTGAAAGAAATTTCTAGAAACTTTATGAGATTGTTTAAAAAGACTGATTTTGTTATTAAGTGGTGTACAATAATGGTAAGGCGTTCAAGGATGGGATGGAGTCAAGTCGAATCTCATCTAATTTTACTTTGTAGAAGGGGGGTCTCGGCAAATATCACCTAATTTTCTTACAAGCAACAGAGTAAAATTGCAAGACAATAGTATTTAATCTTATGTATCGATTTGAGTATTTTATTGTTTACTTTTCACTGTAATTCTAGTCTAATTACTCAAGCATTATTTTTTCTTTTTAGAATAAATCCCGAGATAATTTGATATTCAAAAATTTTCATTTGTGATTGTAGGAGGGAGAGGGTTGAGCAAAATCTTACAGGGGGTCATAAACTCTAAAAGCCACCTCGCATATTTAATGCATGCCCCCTTTAACTATTTGGCACTAATAGAAATCTAATAGAAAGATCTATTTGCCCAGCTGAGAGTTGTTGTTTTTTCCGCCCAGAATTAATATGTGTGATAAACAATTATTTGTTCTGCCTGGTGCTAAAATAATATAATCAGTGTAAGTATGTATGTACATATGTAGATACGTATCTTATTTGCAATATGCAACGCGCTCTGCCTAGTTTGGGATCCGATGAACATATACATATAAGGTTATTCCAAGATAATTTTATTTTAAAAATCTCACATGTACAACACAGAGTTCTTACTAACCATATAAAATGTAGTCAAACATATTTTTCATATAATGCACACATAAATAAACATCACAAATGTTTGAGGGATGACTTCGTATCGAAGTCAAGATTATCAATATCAAGTCAAGAATATTTATTCAATGATACAACATATTATCCTAATATATATAATAATATATTTACATGTATTTTTGACAAAGGCTTCAAAATTAAACGATATCAATAGCTCCAGTGATCTTACTTTATGAGTCAGGTATTAGTATGCATGAAAAAAAATCCAAGTAGCTAGTTAAGGACATAATGGAAATACTTTCAAAAATACGAGGTTTTTTTGTATTGAATTTAAATAGTAAGTAGGGGTTATTCATCATTAAACTTAAATTAGCAATCGGGTCACCTAATGTAAGCGGTCAGTTGCGCAAGGATATATGCAACATCAAACGAGTCGCTCAGCATATTTTCGGTTTGCCTAGAAAGGGCTACGTAGAAATTGTAGGTCCGACTTGTGTGCTGCGTGTTAGAAAAAACGAAGTGGAAAATAAAATCGCATGAAACTGACTGAGTAATGTCCACCGGAACTAAGATATGAAATATATAATGCGATATTTTGGAGGTGTAAATAAATACTTGTTCCAGAACTGAAACAAGTTACAGTTGAAATCCAGGACTGTGAGCGCAAACGCGGTTACTGGCGCAAAGCGGTCGTGACTCTCTCGGAGGAGTTTAAGGATATTATGAGCCTTTTTGATATCGAGTGTTGTTTGAATATTTACAAAGTTTAATGCAATAAATTGTTCCGCGTGGATACCGTTTATTTTTCTTAACCCGTGTTGTCTGAGCATTGGAAAAGATAGCGATGGGCGGTTTCACTGAGCTTTCTATATGAGCTTATAGTACTTCATATATGAATTCTAAGGTTTGAACATAGTTTTAGTATGATAAAAATACATATGAAGTATTAAGAGTAATACTAAAAATACATAAAATCTAAATACATCGATACCATTACATCCTATTGAACAAGTGAATTCTTAACAGTAGATAAAAGTGAACACTGATTATTTCAGCAAAGCGGCTTGTTTCAGGGAAATGATACACAAATTAGTTTTTTCATATAAAATTTATTTACATAACATACAGAGTAACTGATAGATTATAATAAAGAAAACTTGGTAGCGAAAAGGGCGCGGGCGCGGCCCAAACTAATCGAAATCGACATTAGCTACACGTACAGTAATCCAGCGCGTCCCGCCTTCAGGATGCGGTTAATTAATAAAATAATACAATTTACCTAAGCCGTAAATTAAACTCAAAGTATATATAAAATTATATGTATGTATATAACTATGCGTTTTATTATTGCTATGTATAAAACCATCCAATGAAATAATTAGTTCGGTACACAGCAAAATTAACACAATTGATAAAAAAAAAATACGCTCCTTCTATAAACAATTAAGGATATTGATTAAGTATTTAGCGAATACGCCTATGATTTGCATGTCCCCATCGAAGGATACAAATCGTAAGTAACCAGAACTAGTGCGTCGACAGGCAGCGCCCCGGCGCGGCGCATCATCGCGGAACGCACGTACGCACTCGGCTCTATATCATAATCGATTTTTTTATTGATTTTCATTAAATCTTTCGCTCTTCAATAATAGTTTTTGTTAATATATATTTTTTACATTTAAATTATTTCATATCAGTTCGTAATTAGCTGTCTAACTCTAGGTAAAAACAATAAGTTTGATATTATACATTATTAAATAGAATATATCATTTTTTTGTTAACATTTCGTTATTTTAATTTCAGCAATAAGTAATTTACTATTGACACAGCTAAACTTCGTCGATAGGCCGCAGCAGCGCGCGGCGGTCAGCTCGTGTGATCGACTTCGACAAATCGACACAACCTACCTACATACCGAATAAATTACAACTTATACATTTATTTCGTAACTATGCGACAATCGTCAGCTGTCGTCACATTTACAACGACATTAAAGTACTCGTTAAGTTTGTTTTAATAAATATAGTACCTAAGTCATGAGTAGGGAGCCATTTCGCCCGGCCGGGGGCCTCGCCGGCCGGTCGCGGCGGGGCGCGAAACGACACCTATCAGTGTAAGTATATTCTAAGTAAGTGTTTATTACGGAGTAAGGCTCGCGGTGTTGTTAGTTTGCGCTTTCTTAATTTACACTATACATTTTTAGTTTAGTTTCTTCTTTTTTCCTCCGTCGCGATTAATTTAAACGTTTAATAAATTTAAGTTTCTCGTATTCCCACCAGAGTTCATCACACTCGCGCACGTTACATTCAATTTACGAATTCCTTCACTTTGTCACTTCGTCGATTCTGTTTTGACTACACAAAACATATCGACCCTAAAAAAATATATAAATATGTGTATAGTTATTTGCAACGGTACATAGTAATATAAATAATTATCTCGCACAATATAACGGGAGTATATAAAAAATTCTAGCGTTTGCGTATTGTCGGTCGATTCTTCCCGCGCCCCGAGGAGGAAGAGGTCAGATGCTAACATTGGAAAACGGCCTTATTAAACGCAGGGTCCGAAGAGCGTCGGTGTACAGTAGATAGTAGGGAAGAGACGGGTAGGGGCGAAGGGGCGCGAGAGGAGGCGGGCCGCACGCGAAACGTTTCTATAACAATGTAATATAGAGGCACTGTTTAAGCAAACTGTGTCATGTTCCAGTGGAGGCACGCGGCGGGCGGCGCTGTTAGTAGATGAAGATGTAGAAGAGGTCGTAGGGCGCGGCGGGCGAGGCGGCGGCCACGGCGGCGGCGGCGCGCGCGGCCGCGGCCCGCCGCCCGCGTCAGTCCTCGCTGCACGAGTCCTCGATGTCCGCCTCCTTGATGTTCGTGAAGAACGACGTCAGCGCCTTCAGCATCACCGCTGCAAGCACACCGCACGCTACACTCGTCGGTCACGGCCCTTGCATCCGACCGCTACCACAACCTACACGTTACACTATCG
>DWME01006573.1:0-13497 GCA_018244795.1 Parelbella ahira ahira | reverse complement strand
CGATGGCGCTCATTGGGGGAGGCCTATGTCCAGCATTGGACTGAGATAGGCTGATGATGATGATGATAATTTTAAAATGCTATTTTGTATGCTATATTTCTAGCATATAATTTTCAAATGCTAACTGCATCGAATGTTTCTTTGATAGAATCGTTGCAAGCGCGACTATCGATCGAGAGGTCCTGGGTTTGTTCCCTGGGTCGCGTGCTATTGGATTGTTCTATCTTGTAATTTCTAGTAGGAGCTCGAAGCTTGGATTTGGGCTCGGTGCAAGACAATAGCTTCACCACCTATTCCATAATGGAACGTAAAAGTAACTGCTGACACTCTCTGGGGGTGAGTGGCGTAATGTTATGTATTATGTATTTATGCTTTATTGAAAACCGAGTTTAACAGTTTAGTTCAGACTTTTGTATTTATCATATTCATTTTACGAAAAAGAGAAACAAGAACATTTCTTCAATTATTCTGATTGTTATTATATCGCTACGCCAGGCCCCTTACGAGTTAGGCAGATAGTATCGAGCGCCAAATATCTGTCCCTAACTCCATAATTACCCGACGTACGAGTAGTTCTATGTTCAGTTAGTTAAGAAATAGTTAATTGTATCTGTGTTACATCTGATCGTTAGACACTCCGTCTACCCGTGACAAAAAATTTCATTCACAAAGAACATTTCGTGTTAACGGAACGTTTAAAAACAAATGAACTAAAGCGGGCGGCGTTCAGTTCCATAGAAAATCAAGTGTTAAGTTTATAAGCGCGTTGCCGGATGCCACACAGGCACGTGAAGCCGAGCGACGCCAAAAATACGACACATTGATGTTATCTCCAATCTATATAATAAGTAGCTCACACATATCTTATCTCCGCATCTCATCTCCGATATGACACCATAGAAGTCTTGACATAATCAGAACTTTCTCTAGTGGCCGACATCTTTTATTGGATCAGCACTTTATGTTTTGACTATGCATGTATATTGAGAACGGAACGATTTTGCTATGGAAATTTCATTACAATTGCGTGACACGAAATGTTTTTAATTTTTTTTTTTTGTAAGAAACTTTCTTAGGGAATTATATCATCGAACCATTTTATTGTCCGCTGTTTAAACTGGAAAAAGCCAAGGTTGAAGTCATCCGCATCGTCCAAGTGCTGTTTGCCAAATTTTTTACGTTCCGGAGAACATCATGGAGAATTCTTAGATTTAAAAGTTTCCGCGCAGTTTTCCTTTACAGATTTACTAACTAATGAAAGCGCATACTTTCATAAGGGTAATAATTAATACGTAAATTCAAATACCAGTCCTGAAATGAAAAACTAAAATGTAAATAATTAATCTCTAACATTTATTAATTATGTATTGACTTACAATTAATTTCATTAAATTAAAAGCAACACAAAGTGTTATTAGGAAACCAGATATAGGTATTAGTTAGTGCGGTGCATTAATAAATTATTGCGTAAATAAGTTATATAAAGCGTTATGTTAGTATCATGATTCATATATTAACAGTTTTTAGTAGTTCGCAGGCAGTATCTACCGTTGATGCAACTGACTTCGACAGTCAGTCTGTGAATGTATGCGACGCCGGGTACGCTTAGGTTTTGGACATTAGACCGCTGATCCTAAATTATAAATACACAGTGCATATAACAGACTAGTGAGGGAACAACCAGAATCTCGCAAAATCTAAGCGGCATCTGGACTAGTAGCTTACTCCAGGCTTTCAAGAACAATCCGAAAGATACTATTTAAAAAAAAAAATCTTATTAAGGTCATTTTTTTCTTCATATTTTAATATAAAATGAAACTTTGTTAAATGAAACATATCTTCATGTTATAGAGTGAGAGCCCGCGACGCCCAGACCTTCGTTATATTATTTACAATTTTTGCTTTCTCCCCGTGTTCGTTTGGTATTGTGATGTTCGCACTGTATAGATTGTCTGTGACTACTTTGAAAGTAAATACTATTTTAAGTTTGAAGAAGTCGCCTATTCCATTAAGCTTAGGACGGTCCTATTCGGTTTAAAAATATGATAAATGTCTATATTACACAAAAGGTGTCAAACGGATTGAACAAAATGATTAAGGTAACTTTTCTAATAAAAAAAAATATTCTCAAAATCGTAACACATGAAGTTTAAAATTATAAAATATGTCATTGCTTTATAGGCGTCATGTAAGGACACCACATGCTTTGAATCCGACGACTGGCCTCCGTCATCTGGTTCTGCGGTAGCTCGTGTGGTTCCAGTATTCTGGATGCGCGCGGTATCAAGAACTTCCGATCACAGTAGTCCACACCGTGCTTCACCCAAGTCACTGTGTAATTGCCCCCTGCAGAAGTTTCTAATGTTATTCATCGTTCTAACGAACGGTACGTTCTGTCCGCACAAGTCTGTGAGAAGGTAAACGTACAGCACTGTTGCCGCTTGCCAGGTACGCCCGCCAGTTCAATTACAAAACTTTCAAAGTCCGCCGTGGCTACTTAGGTATTAGCAACTCATTTTAGGTAGAAAGCTATCCCTTCTTTGGATACATCCAATACACATGTTTAGACGCCAATAGGGTTGGCCATGTTCAAAGAATAAATAACATTTTTTTTTTTTTTTATTATTTTCATGCGTGTATTCCCCGACGGGAGCAAAGCATATGTAGGTAGGCGTACACATTGGCACAATTTCTATTAAATTATCCGGGCCACCTTGGATGAGGAGTTGAGTATCGATCTACTCGACCCGGGAATTAAATCCAGAATCAATATCAGTAGTCGCCCTTGTAAGCACTCGATCAAGGAGGCAGCCAAATATTTACTATAATATCAACTAACTATCATAATTATCTATTATATCCGGTCTCAAAGTCCCCACAGTGTAAAACGTCAGTTTCATAACGGCTGCGGAGTATTCTTCGCACCGACACCGATCCATTTTGGGTTAAACTTTCACAAATAAATGTAAATTAATATTTGTTTCCAAAACATATTGCCAGTCAAAATACTGTCAACATTATTCACAGATTATCAATCATTTTAAGATTCAATAATTAGTACCTAAAAAATTGTTAAACAGGTTTTTAACAAATAAATTCAAGAATACTGCGTAATAAAAAGCTAAAAAAATAATAATAAAGGCTAAAAAATAATTGATAAGTGCCTTGTACCCGTTATTAAATCATGAACAGGAAAATGTAAGAATTGCCATTTCACAGTAATTGTGCATGATTTTATTTACGTTGTATTATTTATTTATGACCACCGTGCCTTAAACTTTTAAAACTATCTACTGTAAAGGTATTAAGAAACATATAAAGTTAGAGAGAGTAAATCTTCCGAAAGATTTTATACAGCATAATAATAATAACATTTATAATTAAATATACGTCGATGTGTCCATTTACCATCTCAATACCTTATGTCCGTATTATACATTTATGTCCAGTACCGCCATGAACTGTTGCCCGAACTGTCCATGACTTTGAAGCGTCGCTCGCCGATGGAGCCCCGTAAAACGCTGCTCCTGTTGATACCCTAACGCAGCACCAATTGGCGGAGTTGTAAAATCAGTCACAAGCTGTAAAATACGCAATAACCTCGCCAATATACGAGCGATATTGGCGAGCGAGAAAAAAAAAACTTTAAATAACTTTTTACGATCGAGCGATTGTAAAACTGGGCGCGTATTAGCGATCCGGCGATCTCGAGACGCGTGCAATTCCTGTATTTAGGGTCTTTTCTTCGAAAGTTATGTCATAAAATGCAAACGTATGGACAGTTGGTGCGTTAGCGCGCGCTAGCGAACGAATACTACGATACAATGTATAGTTTGGCTCATCAAACCTTACAGTTACTACCGATTCGAGTTTATGCCTGCAAATATTGTGTAAATCTTTGCTAGTATGAACGTAATGCTGATTCGAAAGTGCTGGCGCGTTGGTAAAACGTTTACGACGTGATATCGCGATGCTGCTCCTTGTAACAAAAACTTGTTAATTACGTACGCAAGCGATAAAATCAAATGTTCTTTATATGCTCATATTCGTCTGTATTCATTATGTTTTTATGAAGTAATGTCATCGCCACGCTAGGTAGCGCACCAGTTACAGACTCTAGTGCGGCATTGCGGCGGGAGCTTATGGCTACTAAATAAATATATTAGTGTAATGGTAACTTGGTACGGGTGTCATCATGAACGATCCTTTTAACCGTTTCACTGAAAGACACTACTTTCCTCTCATAATGAGAGTGTAAGGACCGTAAGTTGTGCGTGTGCTTAGCATTAAATTTAAATACGTAACGTCATGCCTGCATTCCCCGAAAAGGGTAAGCAGAGGAGTGTTGTACAATCCTACGTTTAACCCTTACGTTGTAATTCTCGTCATGGAATAGGTGGTGAGCCTATTCCTGTACACCGAGCTCAAATCCATATTTTACTTGGAATTTTAAGTTAAAAAAATCCTATAGTAGGTACCCGACCTGGAAATCGAACCATAGATCTTTGGATCAGCAGTCACAATTGCATCCACTCTACCAACGAGGCAGTCGGAAGATAAACATAAAAGAATATTCGCATTCATAAAATAGAGTGTCTGTAACGTGAATTTTTTTATAAATAAATGTAATACAGATCCACTAGATTTTGTACGTCTACAGACCGATAAATTAAATTCGCATATTGTTCACAACTCTTCGTTATGAATGGATCTAAATCTAATCCTGTTATCGGATTTAATTAACGGAAATAACGTTGGAATAAATACATATGTATTAGCTATGAAATTTAGTATTCGGCAGTCAGTTTAATACAAAGACTTACTCACAATTTAGTTACGATTGGAGTTATCTATAATGTTGTAGCGTGTGCGATGTCTGTCAATTCGCGCTTAGCCAACGTGACAGTTTGCGGACGGAAACCTTAACATTGTGAGAAGAGACACCACGCGACACCAACAGTCGGACGATGAAAGTGTTGTTGGTAATGGTGATGAAATCTTAGCCAAATTTATTTTAAGAATATTATTTCACTTACTTAATAAAAGTAAACCTGAAAAATACTTTATTTTCCATTAAAATAACAATGATACATTATATAGATGTAGGTATTTCGCTTTATTAATGTGTACCTTTTAATTATTACTCTCATCGATTAAGCAGTCCTAGGTTATGATTTTTCTGTGGCAACGTGACGATATAATTTGCAGTGGAGACATTCCTGTTGTGAAACATAAACGTACTATACATAGAAGTTCTATCATAGAACATGTACGTACATACCTACAGTTAAATATAGAAGCAACATGTATCAAAGTGAAAGGGTGTTAAACAAAGCACTATCTTATGTGTTCTGCAAAGTATAGTTCTGTCTGGAGAAGCTTGTAGATTGTTCGACCATGCAGCTGTGTCTTACTTAGATACATATGCAGTTATGTTCGAATATCGTGCTACACAGCATTATTCTAATGCATTATCTACGCTGATAATTTTTAATGGAGGTACAGTTAAATAACATAATATATTTTAAGTTCATTGTTTTCTTTTCAACTCGCTGTCATTAAATCGCTTCAATGGACTTTAATTACAGCAAGTGTAATGCTTACGTGGAATAGCTTCCGATAGCTCCAAGTATTTAAGCTTTGAGATGGATCGTAAAATAAAAGATCTTAAGGACCACATACATACACCGAACCATCGTACTCTACGGTTATACATAGATGCGCACAAATTGCGAATAATATTTAGTATTACTTGCTTGTAAACAATAGAATTATTTTTATTGTACAAATCAGGTCTCTTACTAGCTAGGCTGGGAGCACCAATAGCCAAATGTCTTTAAGCGACTGTGACAGTGTTAATATACCTTCCCGCCTAAAAATAAAATCGCAGTTCTAAATTTAAAAATATAGTTAGGGTAGACTGGGTACGGTTGTGCCAGGGAACGGTAGCGAAAGTATAGGACATAGCAGGGAGTGTGCTAAGGAAAAGATGAGCCGATCACACGTCTGAACTTGTGTCACGGTACTGCATACACCGTCGCGGGTCGTAAAAGCTAGCAGAAACCCGTATTGGTTTTCAACGGTCAAAAGCTAGTATTTTTATTTGGTTTTTTTTTGATAATTGTTGCTATAAGTAAACAGATAGAATAGGAATGTTTACTGCATGTTTTTCTTTGATGTAAGTTAAACGTTATTACTTAAATAACAGTATTTACTTTGCTTGTAGGATATTATATTGTATTGACGTAGTGTATTTCTTTGTGCGAAGGAGTGCGTTGGGTACGGTTGTGACATAAATAAAAGTTAATAAAAAATAATAGTAAAATAAATAAAAGTAAATTAAAAATAATAAAATAAATAAAAGTTAATACCTAGTAGATATAAATGTTGCAATGTCCAAGTACTGTCTAGAACTTACCGCGTAAATAACTAAAATCTGTGAACTGTACAAATACTTTTTTGTTAAATTGATTGATTAAAGTGATCTCTTTTTAAAAGATGGTTGATTATATTGTGTTATGTTAGATATGGCTTGCAATAAAAATGATTTCAGATCATTTTAGAATGTTTTTGAACCTGTCACTACCGACCCTAAGTACTATCACAACCGCACCCAGACTGCGGTCGAATGTGAGACATTCCCTTTTTTTCTGCTTTGGTCCTATGAGCTAACCCTTCTATTGGAGGATATAGTTTTAATATGTATACGTAGACGATTGTACCCATCATATTAAAATAAATTTTTCGTTCAGCTTAATGGCATATTGATAAAACCTTAAGCAATCAACTGAAAATTGTCACAACCCTACCCAGTCTACCCTACTAGTTACCAAACTGACCTCGACGGGTTCTGAAAAGAGTTATAGGTTGACTGGTAGAGAATGCCACTAGGCATTAACTCCGAATATAGTAGAATCTACCTAAATTTTAGATAATACAATAAAGAATAAATAAATAAGTAAATAGAGGTTCTCTTATTTACATGCAATTCTTCTCCAAATTATAAAAGTATCGCTGCCTATAAGTTTAATGTACCCGTCAAGTTTTATGTATTAGGTACAGTGAAATTACATCTGTACATAATATCGTAAAACAAATAGGCATGTTTATTTTTGTTCATTTTATTCTATTACGTTTCAATCTTAACGAAATTATGGTACACAAGCAGGCATAAGAAAAGACTGAGAGCATCATCGATATTTTGAATAAGGAACTCTTCTAAAACCTAATACTAGACCATCGTACTACCATTTAGTTAAAGTGTAATACTTTCTGAATTACTATTCTATAGGAATTAAGTCACATATGGCAAGGATTGCCAAGTGTGTATACATCTTTCAAGCAATCGTAAAGCAAGGAGCAATTTGCATCCGTCCGAACGCCGGCGATTTTGTTCGAGAATAGCCGTGAAATGACGAAGCGGCGGCGCTACAGAAAACGTCATAAACACAAATTGCTTCGAACAAATTAGAACGCTAATTTTATTACATTAAGGTCATAAATCCCTCGCCCCACCGATTGTTTTATTACTTTACAATGAACGGTGTTAACGGTAGCAGTAACACGCAGGATTTAAAAATTGAGGCTTCCCTTTGAGATTTTATATTCGTAATGGGAATGATTCTTCATCGTCGTTTTCAAATGAACTTCATTTGGAAGCGAATTTCATTTGACTTCCAAAGAATTTCGAATTCATTCTGCTCTCCTATTCCAAGTATATCTTAATATATATGTATGTTTGCCCTTTTATACATAATTATTGGTATATAGCAAAGGATTCACAAGTTAAAATGGCAATGGAGAAGTCACACCTGTCGCAGAACCAGAGTGGAGTTATTACAGAGTGGAGACCACGCCTTGGTAAACGTAGTCTTGAACACTCTCCAGCTAAGTGGAGTGACGATATACGTAAAACGGCTGGCAAGGGTTTGCGAATATGAAATTCTAAAAAGTATGAAATTCAAAAAGGCTTAGAGTATGAATCGTTTATTAACAATGACGTTATATAAATACTTAAATTTTTTCAAACGTCTTTCAAATTTACATTATCGTGATGTTGAGTCAGCTAAAAGATTTTTTCGCTTGGAAAATATCTAAAAATCGGATTCTAACATCTTTTCATTCGTTTCGAGATGATAAGACTAATATTCTTTATTTCGTTTTATCGGTTGATGTCATCGTTTCATTATTTACATTAATTATAGCATAAAACATAAATGCCCGTTCTTACTGACAGGACATCGGCCTATCTTCAAGATCTAAGAAAAAAACTTTAATTTTTTCTTCATAATTGGCAATGTAGGGTCAGGTAGCGCAGGGGATTTGGCAATCAAATAAATATTAGGACTGAATGAGACAGGTGAAGCCGGCGACTAAATAACTCATTGTGGGACGTTCCTTTGTCAAATTGTAACGGAATTTAACAATATCATCTCATTAACGAGACAAAATTACTTTTTTCTTCAACATTAAACAGGGATGAACAAGTTTAAAAGTGGTCTTTTTTCCCTTTTGACAGAAAACTCCTTCTTTTTCGAACTTTTGTCAATTATTTCGTAAGTCTGATGTAAGTACAACCGATTATTTGTTTTAGCTTTGAATACAGTACTTGCAACACAAGAATTATAATAGCAGATCTTATTTTACGTCGATTTTAATTAAGTAGGTATTTTTGCTCCTATAAAAAAATGCATTACCTAGTGAAAAAAATAACTAAGTTTTATTTTAAAAATAATACGTAAAATCGATTCTTAAGGAGTAAACTCCAACAACCTTGAAAAATTTGATTTAATGTGATTAAGATGAGGAACTTAAATAAATATGGCTGAAACTCTTGGACTGTAGGTAAGGAGTTTACTCAATCCTGCTGAAGTAAGAACTCTACACACAACTCGAAGGCTAAATAAATTACTTACTTAAACAGGAGCAGCATTTCCTTCATGCGAATATCGAGTGGAAAAATCTTATCTCATGGCAATCTCACCGGTAGACACATAAACTGTATGAACTAATGATTATCACTGTGTAACCGATTTTCTAATTTCATGTTAATTTATTTCTAGGTCAAGCCGGCGTTAACCAACTCGGTGGAGTTTTTGTCAATGGGCGCCCTCTGCCTGATGTTGTGCGTCGGCGGATCGTAGAGCTCGCTATCATGGGAGTCAGGCCTTGCGATATCAGCAGGCAGCTCCTGGTCTCCCATGGCTGCGTCTCCAAGATCCTCACGAGATTCTATGAAACCGGTTCTATCAGACCTGGATCTATTGGGGGAAGTAAAACTAAGGTAAGTTTGTGTGGTTATTTATTTGGCAAATTTTGGCAAACCTACGACATTCGTCTATAAAATCTTTTACCTTGTTAATACTATAGCAAAAAAGCCTCTAAAAAACCCCCTCTAAAAGTTTTTTAAAAAGTTTATATATATTTAAAATAAATATTCAACTAAAACATAATCAAAATCTGAAAATAAGTAATCATCTTATGAAGACATATTACAAGATTAATTTAAGAAATTATTGAAAGAGATAAATGTAATCACCTGACACAGATTTCTATTCAGAATGTTATCTTTTCTAAACTTTACAAGAGCATAACCTTTCATCGTCATCAGCAACTTATCGTTATATATAGCATTGACATATCGTTCCATCAACACTGATGGACGTATTATTGTTTACGGTTATTCTATTGCAATATAAAGGATGTGAATCGTTAAAAAAAACAGCGAACAGTCGGGTCAAGACGGTCGACGGCAATCATCTGTAATTATAAACTATAAACTGACCCACGTTTCGGCTTCTGCGCTGCCCTTTCGATACGCCGCCAGGGCACTACCGTCGCTCAAGAGTTGGTGGGTTCCGTATACTCATATATCTAATTAGTTGTACGGACCGAACATAAATTACTACAGTGAAGTAAGTGACTTAGACTTTTGGACAATCCATTGTTGTTGCTTTATAGTTACTTTTACTATAAATGGTTTCTAATTATCCATTTGAAATACAGTAGGAAGTATTTTTCATTTAGAAACAGAATAGTATGAAATATTTGTATATACTTATTCAATAATATAGCCTTAACCGCCTTTATCGTTTCGCTGTTGTACCCAGGTCTTTCCTCAGAATGAAAACGGTTAAAACCTGACTCTCTCACTTCAGCCACGCGCATGCAGACTTTTCATGCTGTAGAGTATTTTATTTAGTAGTAATACAAAGATTTCCTCGCGATTACAGAGAGTGACAGTTTAAAACGCCAACAAATTTATAAAGACGGATTCAAACCGCGGAACTTAGTGGGTGTCCAAATCTTAAACCACGAAGCTGTCGCGGCTGCCGTGGAGAGATACGTACGTACTGCTAATCCATAAGATGATCCGTGAAACCGGCCGAACCCGAGCAGTAGGCAGTGAGCGGTCAATCGACCTCACTAAATTCGGTACGCTAATAAACTCACCATTTTGTTGTACCACAAACGGACGCCGACCGGGAATTGATTACAACAAAATGCTTCGAAATCACCGAATACTTTTATTGGCGTTGTTATGGGAATATTTAATTGACTGCTAATCAAGACGGCTCGATCGATTGTATCAGTCGAATGGCCGGAATTGTTTTCGTATCGAATCAACCGTATCACTGCGATCTCATCGAACACAGAACTGATGTTACAGGAACATTGATTTTTATATATGTTCCTATTATCATTCGATTACACATAATGTCAAGTTGTGAATAAATCATGAGAATAATAGATTTTTCATCATCGATCGATCAGCGATCAGCGATCTGCGTAATAGTCAGAGTTAGTATACCGAAACAAACCTCAGTCAGAATGTGACGACAATTATAAAAATGTATGCACAGCATTGGCCATATAATATCATGTTATTGCTGCAAAAGTCGCAATAATTGCAAGCAATAAAATCGTTAAATATAATATAATATTCCTTTTGGCCAGTTACACGTACAATTTATTTTAGTGGATATAACTTATTAATAATACCAATTTTGAACAATTTACACAATTATATTTAGTAGCGTCACAAAACGTGCGTTTTCTGTCAGAACGAATGCATTTAATTATTTGATTGGATAATTTTAACGGACCTTCGCTTTGATGCCTAATATTAGATGCTTTAAGAAGGTACCCTGAACTGTTAGAACATTAAATCAAAATAACACACTAATAAACCGAGAAGCACGTTATGTATGTAAGGTTTGATATTTAGTAGTCGATACTCTGCCTTCGGCCTGCACGAGCTGACATGACAGTATAATAAATGTACTTAATTACAAGAATGTGGAGGGATTACAGACGGTAAAGACATTTTTTTAAGTTCTATGTCTGGAATAAATCTGATAGGTATTCGAACATAAAGGACGCGGTCCAACATGACTATTAGTCTAATTGCAACCTCATGATAAAACTTATACCTACTTACTTCAAGTTCATTCGTTTGTTCGTTCGTTCGATCATTCGTACGTGTGTTCGTTCGTACTTTCGTGTTGTTACATTTCAATGTTTATTCAAATGTTAAAAATCTGACATAAATACATATCGTTAACCTTCGTACCCATACGGTTAGGCAAAGACTATGGATTTCCAGCGCCTTTGGTCTTGGCAACGATTTTTGTCTGCTGTATATTCATCAAAGTCGTCATACATGCTTATCTACTAAGTCCACATTTTACGGGGCCTTGTGTTATATTGGATCAGTTTGAATGTATCTAATGTTACAATAAACGCCAGAAAGTTGTTGTTGTTTTACGTTGATATGTATAAAATCCAATAACATGCTTCTTTATCTATATTAGTAGAACAGCAAACTGATTTTAGGCATAACGTTATAAAATAAAATTTTACGAAAGCGAACGGCCAGTGTGGGAATACACGCGATCTAACACGTTTTCTTACAAATGTTTACCGTTAGCATTCGCTACGTACGTAGCGAAAACACAATATACTCTGTAAGGCGCGCAAAACAATGTTGTAGGTACTATCTAATACGGATATGCGGGGAAAATGGCCTATTTGTAAACAGCATAGAGATCAAATTGGCGTGTAAATCTATATCGCACGATGCCAGTGTTGCCTGCTGTTCACGTTTCTCCCGATGCGTGGAACTGTTGGCCGATACGATACGCTTTTTCAAAGATGGTCCATGATCGCCACAGAAGCATTTATCTCGGTTACTACGACCGGAATCTATAACAAATGGAAGCCATTCGATTCGTTATAAATTATAATTAAACTCGGCAGTTATCATTCGATTTCCTTCTGATTGACGTTTAACACGAAACTGTTCATCTATCTTAAATTGTGGAAATTGTCTCGACGGTGAAAGGCGGTCTCTGACGATTTCTAGAAAATTATATAATAACTATTATCGTATTAAACACTTTGACAACACGTTTCGGAATTGTATAGAGAAGATAAGAGACCATTGGAAATTATAGAATAGAACTTTAAAACAAAACTTCACCAATTTAAGAATGGTATAAATGAGACAATCATTAAAAGTGCTGTAAAGCGACAAATGGCAATTCTGTTTCATACAAAACTCAAATATAAGATTCTCATTTTTTAAAGCATACAAAGGATAAAAGAAATTTAGCCACGAAAATGTTTAGGCTCCAAATATCAGACTTGGAATTGTCGAGTAGTTAGAGTAGAATTGACGACGTTACGAATATATTTATGTATCTATCGTGGTATGTGCTATTTAGGTATATCTTATATATTAAGAATATAAAGTGTTAGATAGAAAGAACTACCGTTATACGTCAAACAATGCGAAGACATCAGGGTCGAGGGGGCTGAACATGTAAAATCTCTTGCCACCAACGCTTTTGTACAAACGATTTGAACCACCGTCATTTGTCAATGATAACAATATAGTTACATGTGAATTCGAAAGACAGCCGCTGAATAGTTTAACGAACGCCTATCGAACTTGTACGTAGACCCGTTCGTCGTCTATAAACAGCGTCCATTGAGAACGCTGGCACAGGTGTTATATTTTGCATTTGCATGCTCGAATCGTTCACCCAGTGCTATCTCGGATTTACGACCAAAAGTTATGATCTTTATGATCGATGGCCACCATTTATGGTTAAATGACCATAATTAGAGCCACGCCGCTGCTCTGCGCTTTATGGTTTAAGGGCTGTTCAATATTGACCACTTTCACAGAAAATTTTGTGTGAACCAACGTATATTACGACCATTATAGATGAGAGACATAAACAAATGGATACGGACAAAGTGATCGGTGGCTAAATGCTCCTTAGAATATTTATACATTGACTGCCTCGTTGGTCGAGTGCTGTTGGATTTATCTAATTTAGGATTTCTAGTAGTAATTCGGAGTCTGGATCTGTGCCCGGTGTATGGCAATATAACTATTGAAACGTGGGAGTGCACTACACTCCTCTGCCTACCTCTTCGGAGATTACAGGCGTGATGTTGCGTTTTTTTAAACCCATATAATTGTCCCGC
>DWME01006572.1:0-13497 GCA_018244795.1 Parelbella ahira ahira | reverse complement strand
ACATTATCTCCACTTGATGCCTTCACCATCTCAAGAGACCTTCTCCTGTCTGTTAGTAAATCTCATTTCTTTCCTTTAATAAAACGTTCCGAAAAACATAAATATTTATTAACATATACATTGTTTTCTGGATCTGTGCTCGGTATATGGCAATAAGCTCACCACTTATTTCATTGTGGGACGTAAATGTAAAATTGGCTTAGTTTGGGAATGTTCTACTCTGCCTACCTCTTTGGGGATTTCAGACGTGATGTTACGTTTTTTTCAAATTTAACGTAACATAACGCACATATAATCCCCGAAGGGGTAGGCAGAGGGGTGTAGTACACCCCCAAGTTTCACCAGTTACGTTAAAGTCCCATAGAATAGGTGGTGAGCCTATTGCCATACACTGGGCTCAGATACAGATTCCGAGCTGCTAATAGAAATTCTAAATTATAATAATCCATTAATACCCGACCCGGGATTTGAATCCAGTACCTCCCGATCGGCAGTCGCGCTTACAACCATTCGACTAACGAGGCAGTCAAGTTTTGAAATTTAAGCCGTCCGTATTACCTTATGAGCCGACTGGAGGAAGTGCCGGTAGATTGTGCATCATGTACATAGTTCAAGGCATTGCATATAATTTAAGTTTTCGAATTTTTTTTTGTCTGCGACCCCCTTCAAGAATCAGTTAATTTCTGGCGCCCCTAATATCAGTTACATTATAAATATTCCCAGTGGGGTATATGAGACAGATCCTTATGCTTCCAGAGGGATGGTAAAAGGTTATCATTGGCATTAACCATTAAAAGTTTCCACTGGTTTAAAGTAGTCATTTTTTGCGAGGTAGATGTTGGGTACAGATTTTAATATTATTTTCCTTGTAGGTCATGGGAGTCGCTTTGTCATACCTGGTGATCTTGATACAATTTCGATTTAAAGAGTAATGGAAGGAAAATGCCTTTTTCAGCAAAAAAAAAACAAAAAAAAAAAACACCAAAAGTTTATCAAACAAGCACTCCTTACTTTTTATAGATGTGACGCTTATGATGTATTGTTATATGCTCTGTTTAGTTAAAATCTCTAAAAGTTTCTGTTTTGGAAGTGGTTTTCTTGTTACTTATGATAGCGATATTGATTTTGCTGATTAAAAATGTTTGTCAAAAATGTCTTTTATTACTGAATTGACTGTTTAACACCCTGTAAATGTGTAAACGTACTCAATATAGGTACATACTTATTTACCCATATGCTTAACGCTTCTTTTTATAGATTCTGAGCTGTGCAAACGGCGAAAGTCGGTCTAAAGTGACGGTGAACCGTTAGCAAGTGGTATTTATACTTAAAACGCACTTTTGTTAAGAGGTGCGCGCCACGGATTTGAAGCCATCGCCCTCGGAGTGAGAGGCTGCATTTTTAACCACTAGCTTATCACTATTTAGTTCGATGTTAGTTTAATTCGATGTTTATAACATACATATATTATTAAATGTAGCACCATATTTGTGAACTAACTTAAGCCAGATTACCTTCGAATTGTAAGTAAAACAAATCTCTCCCGCTCTAAGGGCAATTCCATTAAGTGGATATATATGAACAGGAATAGATAAAATTGTTTAAATTTGATAACCTTCGTAGATAGCTTACCCATCACAAGGAATTTGTTCCACTAACTACAGCGACATAAAAATCATGGTTTTTAAAACCTTTAACTTTTTTGTTTAAAATAGATATATCAAATCTTAAATATTATTCTCTAACCTTCTACATGATATGCAGAATTATTGTTTTGTACATGTAGTACAATGTTAAGGCGAACACAGACCACTTTAACGGCTGGTTGCATGTCGAGGTAGGTTTTGGTTTGTGTACCAAATGATAAGCGTAAGCGGAGTAGAATAACATGGAGGAACAGACTAATCCGTTAGACCAGTGGTTAGTAAACCTGACTGCTGCGTTTGAGGGTTGCGGGTACAATTCCTACCCAGGACATATATAAATATTTGTGCCATCAGCACAATTATGACGTAGACGTACTTATACATATGTATGTATTCAGACATTCTTACAAGATTTGTATTAAAAGTAGAAAAAGCAAGATACATATCTATGTTATTAAGTAGTTAAAAGTATATAGTGCATTACTACACTGCGTAACCCTTCAACGACTACAGGCGTTAGGTTTTTTAGTTCAAAATACAGCGATTCAAAGTTGTTGTAAATTATAAAGATTAATAGAGTCGGAGAGTTATAAGATGGTCAGTGCAACAATTCTTCAACAGATCGATTAATATAGTGGTCAATGTTATCAACGCCGCTCATAGCTTACTTGATCCCTGTGCATTGTTTTTTGCTCACCGTTTATAATTTAGGTGCTGTACCTACAATGTTTCTTTGCACACCGTTTATAATTCTTCATCTCGAGAGTTTTAGTCAGTGTTCGCGTTTATCTCGACTCGGCCGCGTCTGTGTTATTTATTGTAGGAAAAATTACGTCAATATTAAGTTTTAGGTCACGTTCATCAAATATACATTTCGATACCAATTAGTATATCGAAGTCATTAGGTAAAAGGGTCTCCAGAATATAGAAGTTTCCAGACGAACAAGTGAATTATTTTTTGGTTGTATCAAATAAGTAAGTAATGTGGTGTAGTAATCAAAGGCGTGAAATATTTTTTTTTTCATAACTACCTCGTTGGTTGAGTGGTTGCAAGGGTGACCGATCGCGAGATCCCGGTTTCAAGTCCCGGATCGGGTACTGTTGAATGTTTCGAAGTAAGATTTTCTAGTAGAAATTTTCAGCAGTGGCACGGATTCGGGCTCACCACATATTCCCTAGTTGGCCGTAAACGTAACTGGTAAAACGTAGGAGTAGGTATACTATGCTTCTCTGCTATCTCTTCCGGAATAGCAGGGGTTATGTTACGTTTATTATTAAAAAGTTTTATTCTATGCGGAACATAATCGAAAGAATGATATCTATAGTTTGTGCGGCCGATGGAAATTTCGAATGTCACTCTATTTTAAAGACGGCAGGTGTTATGTGGGACAATAATAATTATTTCTTTAAGGAGATAAGCACTCTCAATGTTTCCGGTAATTAAATTATGCTTTATATACACAATACCAGACATTTTACGATATTGTAATAATTACATCCTGAATGTATAAGTCTAGGAACATAGGATGTACTACCATACTAACTACCAAAGAGACATAATGTTTTCGGATCTACTCGAGGTTCTATTTCGTGAGCTCCCGCTAAATGCAGTAAGACCGTCGAAGATTTTGACATCTAATTTAATAATATTATAGATACTGGCTAAATCAATAGATATAAAATAGGATAGATATAAGAAGATTAGAACTGGCAACAACATTGGTGATGCCTTTCATGTCTCAAATGTTTATAAGCAATGCTGAGTATTTGTCATCAGCTGCTGTTAGCCTGTTTTTAGTAAATAAAGGTAGGAACGCAACATCACGCCTGTGATCTCTGAAGGAGGAGAGAGAGGAGTGTCTTACACACCTACGTTTCACCAGTTACTACTAGATACTATGAAATCCAATAAAAAATGAATGCAATAAATAAAAGGGGGGAATGTAAAGTTTGAAGTTCCATTTTCGTGTTAAACTTTTCAGTTTCAACATGCCAGCGCCAATAAAGCAGTTCCCGGTAGAGAAGGAATATGAAAAGAACCCTGATATATCACCGAATGATATCAAGAAACTCCGGGAATGGTTGACTACCCAGCCCCATCTACCGGCAGAACATTTGACAGGTGGGATTATTATTATTTAATTTAATAATATAATAATCTTATCTTATTATTTAATTTCTCTATGTGATTCAATAAATGTGTTTGCTAATTGAGTTATTATTGCAAAGTTTAGACAACTGAACATAGAAACATAAAATTTTGACGCTTTCGACTTTTTAGAAGAATTTCAGAAATATACTTCTGCCTACCTCTTCGGGGATTACAGGGGTGATGTTGCTTTTTTTTGTTTACTTCTAAGCACGAAAATACGCGAAAGTTTGTATACCTATATAGGGTTGCTTATTCCGTAAAGTTTTCTAGGCAATGTATACATATATGTACATACAATGCTTTTGCCCGTGCATATGGTTCTCGTGAGACTGTTTTTTAAATAGATTTTAGCTGCGTCACATAAATATGGTAAATAAAACACTACGACAGAAATATATTCGTGTCAGATTTAAATAATTTCTTAGGAGAATGTCTGTTAAGCATCGTATTTCTTGGTATAATACGAGTATTTCTACAGGCCTTTAATATCCAAAATCCGTTTACCTTATTGCAAACCTGTTTTTCGTAAGAATATTTCTCTAGGATAATACCTGATAGTTTACCGCATCTCAGGACCTTTTTTTAGAACTACTCCAATAGCTGGGTTGTTAACATTAAAATTATGGAAGTGAAGGCAGCCTATTAAGTATATTGAAGGGGGCGGGCCACTTTGCAATCTGTCGAGATATTGGTCAGGTTGGTAAATTAATTGCTACATTACTGACTCAGCATACTGTAATAACATCAGCCTATCTCAGTCCACTGCTGGACATATGTAGGCCTCCCTCAAAGAGCGCCATCGCGCCCTGTTCTCGGCTTGTCGCGTCCAGCTTGACTCAACATGGTAGGATTTTTATATTGTCATTCAGAATTCAAAATGTTTAAGCTGGTCGCATAAATAGAGTACTTATTGTCACAGCTTTGTCTATATTTTTGATGTTCATATTTATGTTTACCGCTTATCTTTTCGTTTTTTCCGCATCTCAATTTTTTGTACCGCTACCTAGTAGTAGGTACCTGCTTCCACACAATGCATATTGTTATTCCAACAAGTTATACCTACTCGTGCTTATTTTATCTGATTTATTTCGAAGCTGAGTGACATCTCAATCGTTATAATACCACTGTGTCATTTAGCGGACCGAATGAATACCAACAAGGCTATCAAAAGGTTTCGGAACTGTTAGTTATAATTCTTTCCTTAAGTATTAGGTGACCTACAATCTGTAAGCTACTGGTTAAGCGATGTCAAGTTTCGGACGGAGATATCATCCTGAAGATAATCGTATTAATGCGCCTCGTTTTTGAGCGAAATGTTATCAAAGTTATGGTTTCGAGTCCCATTTATTTTCTTAATGAAAGTTTCTCAGCAATTAAAAAATTTTAACTATTGACTTCCAAAATGTACATATGTACCTATAATAAAGAAACCGAATATAATTCGAATTTACATACGACTATTTTTAATGGATTATCGCATCATTCGAAGTCCAAAAAACTTCATTTAAAAGTGCTGCTTTGATCATCTAACGAGAGTCTGTTGCTTAACTGGACCAATAGATTACAATGTCCTATCGCGTCAAGGCTTTAACTTCTACTTGGCTAATTTTATTTCTACATAAACTGTGAAAACGGCGAACGGTCCAACTGATGGTGTCTAGTCACAGTTGCCTATAGACGTTCGCTAGCCGACATTATATCATTTGTGTTAATATGAAATTTAATATAGTCAGTTATTATACGACTAGTACAAATGACCGGATTTAACATCTCTTATACAATAAGTACTTAGAGCAGTTAGCACTTATTCCATGCAACGAGATCATATTTCTCTTAAATGCCTCGTCATGTTTGTAGCTGACATTAGCAGCGGTAGGATTGTCTTTTGTGTTATCGTAATGTTGCGTTAACGTTGTGTAATGTTTCAAGAATTTGCTAAAAACTTACTGACCTATTTGTATTTATGAATACCTATATACCTAATACGTCGTCAGACGAGCAGTGATTTAATGTATATGTAGAAACATTTTTCTCAAAAACTAGGCGATGAAATGTGTTTTAGAATTATCGTTTATGACACGACTTACCTAATTATTAACTTTAACTCATAGATCGTTTTGAAATTCCAGTTTCATCGAAATCATAAGAACAGTTTTTTTGTTTCACTGTCTATCTTTCCTACATTTATAAAGGCATATTCCTGTATGCCTTTATAAATGTATACAGGCATACAGGAAACCATTTTAAAAGTATATATAATAAATCATTTTACTTTATAAAGCCATACAGGAAACTATTTTAAAAATGTACTAATTGGTCTGTTGATCGTATGATTAAAACATTCAATTTTAGAATTAACATCCACTAATTGTAAAATATTTTTATATTCCGTTACCTAAATATGCATCCTTTATTGAACTAATGAATCTTAACTTTACTTGATGTTATAGGTAAACATTCAAGCGGACGAAGTTGTTTACTAAATGCTTAAAGCGCATAATATACCGTACATAATAAGCAATAATTATTTACATAGCGTTTGAGTTCATCGTCATAAGTACATACTTAGGTAAATTAGTAGGAAATTAATAATACTAATAACTATAATTGTTCACGTGGTGTGTTAAAAAACCGCGTCTATGAATGAAATAGTTACTGCGATTGTACAAATAGTACCTACATTTTATTATATTATGTAGTATTTTTATTTATTTTTATTATATTGAAAAATATTTTTCTGATGATGAAGAACGGTGAGATTTTTGCATTTTAAAAAAAAAGAAAGTCATGAATCTTAATCATAAAAATGTCATGAAATGAAATTTCAACGTACAGACGTAATAAGTATGTTACGTCCTTACTTTTGAATATGTGGTTTACTTAACACATACATATATTATGTGAGCAAGTTATAATAACAGTACCTATTATGTTAAGAAAAACTATTTTCGAAACCGGGAAGGTTTGATTCTTTTCTCGATAAAGATGCCAATAATCTTGTCTCTGTTTAGCTCACAAGTTCTAAGTTTATTTATAGCCTCGTTGCATAGAGATCAGTAATAATCGCGCCGAGCAGGTAGTTTAGTCATCACACACGTTTTAGATGCTTACCAGCGCACTAGGGTTGTCACAGATGTAAAAGTAAAATTTTACATTTCGCTTAGGATATCGGCAATTTGACAATGTTTTAGCAAATAATTTAACGTAAAATGTTAAAATTTCTCTAAGATATCGACTATATTTCTTAGGATTTATCAATTTATATAAAAATTAAAGGTGTTGTATCGGCTTAAGTGATTAGATGGAAGGGAAGTAATTATTTTCCTCACACGCTACTATAATTGATAGATTAATTTGAATATACAGGAATATACAGGTTTAACAAAAAAAAAATTATAAAAATAAATCGAGTGAGTGTTTATGCGGTGACGAGAATGTTGTTATATTGTTTTTTGCCATTGTAATGGGTAACAAACCCGCTTGGGTGACCTCTACTCAACTGTAACATAACGCAAAACTCCTTGGCGTTGTGCTCGGGCGAAGTGCAGTTATTGTTAATATCATGTTCATACATCTGTTGTTCATCTTGACTGCCTCGTTGGTCGAGCGACTGCAAGTGCGACTGTCGATCAGGACGACCTAGGTTTAAATCCCGGGTTGGGTACTATTGGATTTTTCTAATTTAGATTTTCTATTACCGGCTCGGAGTCTGGATCTGTGCCCGGTGTATGACAATAAGCTCACCACCTATTCCATGGCACGTAATTATAACTGGTGAAACGTAGGAGTGTATTACAGTCCTCTGCCTAGCCCTTCGGAGTTTATAGGCGTGATGTTACGTTTTGTTACGTGTATTTTCGTACATTTGTGATTACTGAAATGTTGAAATAGGAAAAACAATACTGTGACAACCCTAACTATAAGCTCTTATAAAGGATAAAATATTTCTATCTTGGCCGGTCCAACTGGTGTTTTTATTTTCCGTATGAATTATAAAACTTAAGTACATAAATAGTGGTCTAATAAAATTCTTTGCGATCGGTGTCAAGTTTAAGGAAAAGAAAAGGGAAAAGAGAACCAGGGATTTACCACGTAGCAGTCGTAGGTGGTTTAGTTTCCTCTTTCCACTCCAGAATTCTGGGGTTCGACTATTGGCAAATGCATTTGATTATGATCCTAAGGAGTTATATTCTTACGATTGAATTAAGTGTAATTAATACAAAAATAACAAAATTCTGTATTAGGTATCTACAAATCAAATGCGGGGCTTTCTACACTGCAAACTAATATCATACGACGCGGACGGTCTAATAAATCTATCTTAAATTATTCCTAGATCAATTGGTCATTATCTAACGTGTAAAGTGTACAGAATAACATCACGAATGTAATCCTCGAAAGGGTAGGCAGAGGAGTGTACACTCCCACGTTTCACCAGTTACATTGGTATCCGACCATGGAATAGGCGGTGAGCCTATTACAATATATCGGGCAAAGGTTCAGTATATATAATAGATTTAAATTACAAGTAGGTACTGGACACATGTAATAACCGTTATAGAAGAAGTAATTAAACTTTAATAACTTGTTATCACGCGATATATTTAGCATATTATTAAGCTGCTATTCATTTAGAAATTGTCCTTTGTTTTCCAAGTCCATTCAGTAATTGAACAAATTACTGGACAACAAAACAAATTGTACTTTGATATTATGTAGTTTCATCAAAACAACAGTTACGGGGCTATTTGTCTATAGTGTATCTATAGTTAATTAAACTGTATTTTTGCAAGGTCCTTTTTGGTTTTTTTTTTCAGGGGGTTTTGAAGGGTAAATTATAAACAATCTTTTTAAATGGTCGATGGGGTTTCGTTCAGATTTTTAAAATTTTCGCATATATCTATGTTGACTGCCTCGTTGGTCGAGTGGTCACAAGCGCGACTGCCGATCGGGAGGTCCTGGGTTGAAATAGTGACTCGTAGTCTAGCTCTGTGCCCGGTGTATGGCAATAGGCTGACCACCTATTCCATGGGGCGTAAACCTAACTGGTAAAACGTAGGAGTGTTCTACATTCCTCTGTCTACTACTTTGGGGATTACAGGCGTGATGTTACGTTTAAGTTCAGTATACATATGTATATTTATATACAAAGTTTATAAATAACTTTATAACACCTCGTTTTAAATTAGCGCGTACGAACCTTTACCTATGTCCCAACATTGGGTTAATGTTTGGTAAATAACTTAGATATTTTCATGTGTACATATGTATGTTCATCATATATCTGGCCGCTTACTAGTACAAATTACTGCAAGATATCTCAAGATATACCTTATACCTTGCTTGGAATTGCGTGTTATTGTTTCCTGTATAATTATAGGATATGTTCAACAATTAGTATGCCAGATACCTATTACGTTTGCAATAAAATGGCTAATAACGAGCAATTGTTTCAATATAATTAAATCAAAGCATATCGTGACTAAGCGCTTGTTCTGAGGAGCTTGGAGGCGGCAGGCGATATAAGAATGTGATCGAAAACCTGATCTTACCTGACCCGGGGTTCGGATCCAGGACTATTCGATAAGCAGTCGCGCTTACAACTGCTTGACAAATGAGGCAGGCAAAAATGATTGAATCCGGGTTAATCGGCGCATTTTTGGAGAAACCTTATTCTAGCATTGAATTGACGTAGACATAGGGTGATCATAATTTTGACTTTAAAAGTACTAAGCTAAGTAGTTACGGTTATTAACGTTTAGTAAATTTTTGGTTATCACCCTCGGAGCCAGCTCCCACTATCTTGCAATAGTGGGAGCTGGCAACATGTTGGTGGCTCCTGTACAGTCAACGATGATTGCTTACCATAAGACCTTTTTTACTTGTTTCTTTGTTTGTGCCGTTAGAAAATTTACATATTCAGTAATAACACTAATCTCTTTTAATTTATACGTACTCGTGACATGGTCGTTGTTCAACACGTCTTCATTTTTATCTAAGCGGGTACTTCGTAAGGTCTATCTCCTTCTGAATTATCTTGTTTTCTGAATTTCTTTATCAGAATTTCCATTATATCCATCATAATCTATCCTCTTACCAGATCTAGACTTACTGTTGACGTTCCACTGCTGCGACAAAAGTCCCGAAGTATCTAAGCAGATTCTGGATCTGCACTTCACCTTACGAACGCTGTTCGCTACCCTGTTTAAAGACCGAGCTCTGGATAAAAGGGTCGAAAATGTTATGGATACAGTGTAAGTCCTAGTTTACGATATAGTTTTCCTATATTCTTGACTGGAAAGACGTGAAGCGTTTTTTAATATAATAGGTCAACCATTCGTTTAGCCATTAAACGCTAGATAGATCATCCCTTAGGTGGATGATCGTTAGAGCTTCATGTCGAAGAATGAATTTGCGAAGGAATTGCGCGAACTCCGGATAGAGAACTGGTGGGAGATGGTGCAGGACAGACGAAGTGGCGTACCTTAGTGTTGGAGGCTATGACTCACTTTGAAACCTTGTGCCATCCTAGTTAGTTAATTTAGTTCTTAGGGAACCTTATTTTGTATAAATTGTTTACCAATTATTACCACCATTAATCTGGGTAATAAAGTGGTTGTTACCGTTACCTACCAGGCTTATAACTCCGCTGTCATCCCCCACCGTGGACGGTTCCAAGGCGATGTATGCCCGAGTGCTGAACCCTGATCCCCGTTTCTTTAACTTCAGCGACACCGTCAGGACTTTCATGATGCTGTTCGACTTGGTGCAGTACGAAGAGGGCACATGGCCAGGGTATGTACGAATACATTTTTACCTGTATACATACTAACACTGAAATTATTTTTAAAAGAAAAAGATGTTTAGTTTTCATGTTTGAGCTAGTCGTTTGGTATGTAAAAGCTTATAAGATTGTCATCATCATCATAACCAACCTCTATACTTCCGCTGCTTGACATATACCTCCCCTAAGATAAGATAAGTTTATAAGATTCTTGTAGGATATGAAATGAGATGTTGAATGTATTGTATTGAGATAATTCTCGGAATTTATTATGCAAAGCATTGGTTCAAATTTACTGCCTGGATTTGGATTCAGGTTAATCTACTCGTGTCACCTTTGTCAATCGTTTCAAACCGGTAACTTTTCAGATTCGTGATACTTATTGATATGGATGAAACGGTAATCGGCCATATTGCGAAGCTGGACATCATGACGATACGACAAACTCTTTATTTTCTACAGGTTAGTGGTTATCACTCCAGCATGAGTTTATTGATATAGTTTCCATTATACAGGTTTCTCATTTTCAATCTCCTTCCAATCTTTTGCATTGCTCTATTGGCTAAAATTTTGTATTCCGACTATGGAGTCATCCAAAATTTAATAGTTATGAATGAGTTTTTACTGTATACTTACGCTTGAGGGTATATCAATCTAACCTGAACTGATATGGTCTCTAAGAAGGAAAGGATGACTTTATTTGTCTTTGATATCGGTTCGTCGTTTGCTTTTATATATTAAGCAGATTGATAGACTGATATATAATTTTGTAAATCCATTCTATTCTTTTCACTTTGACATACCTACATGAATAATTAGCATTAAAAGGGTATAAAGATTCATCGACAGAACATATTATAGTTTACTACTACTCATTATATTATAAAAGTGAACACAAAAAAATGTTTTTTTCAGGAATGTATGTTAGTAAAGTTAAAAGGTGTACATTTTCTGAACGCCCCATCATTCATGGATAAGCTGATGATGATGTTAAGGCCATTTATGAAGAAGGCACTGCTAGACATCTTTCATTTTCATCAAGTTGGATCTGATACTCTGGATAAGTTTATACCGAAGCAGGCACTGCCCAAAGAATCCGGCGGCGAAGAGAAAGACAGGATTAGCTTGAGGAGTGAGTTTTAAGTATTTATATTGAGAAAGAAAAGCAACGGACAGATTGCACAATCTCTCTCCGAAGATAGATTTGTGTTGGTGATAAATGGATAGCAAATATTATTGTGGTAAAATTTGCTTGCATATGATAGGGTTTACTTGAATACTAATGTAGTTACTGAGTTACCTTTATACTAAACCCGCTTTTACCATCTGTCTGTTTAAGGGTGGTTATATTAAAATTAATAGGATGTGATGATGAGTAAAAGTAATAGCGAATTTGTTGGTATATTTTGTTATATTGGACATTCATTATATGTCCGAATTGCCTTCAGTGGACGATATTACTAAAGTGACGGTATTACGATAGTCAGGAGATTCGCTGAATGTAAAAAAAATTCTATCATTATATATCTCATTTTACATTTCTGAATTCTTGGTTATTCTAAATAGGTTTCTCTGTCATTCTGAATTCGAACACCATTTCTTTCTTTTTATTAAGTTCACATTTAGCAATGATCAACCAACATCAGGCGAATTGTATAATTAAGTTAACTAATTATTTTCCAGATGATAAGCTTCAGCTGTTGAAAGATAATCAAGAGTTCTTCCAGAAGGAAAACTTACGAAGAGTCAACGAAGCCCTCCGACCAGGCGGCAAGCCTGCTACAGTTGAAGACCTCTTCGGGATCCAAGGCAGCTTCAAGAAACTTGACATTGATTGAGAGTATCTCCATTCGTTAGACTGCCTCATTGGTCGAGTGGTTGCCACCGCGACTGCCGATCAGGAGGTCCTGGGTTCAAATCCCGGGTCAGGTGCTATCAGATTTTTCTATTTTAAAATTTCTAGTAGTGACTCGGAATCTGGAACTGTGCCCGGGATATCGAAATAGGCTCACCACCGATTTATTCCATGGGACTTAAACGTAACCGATGAAACATGGGAAAAACTCTCTGCCTACCCCTTCGGGGATTATAGGCGTATTGTTACGTATCTGCATATGTACTGCTTTGTAACTGAAAATACGTTGTCTTGTTTGTTTAATATATTGTTTTTCCTTTAGTTAATAAGATTTAGTACAAATATATACTTAGGTAGCTTTCACAGGCGACAGTTTATAATTATTTTTTTATATCTTTATTCCTGGGTATGCAAGTATAGCTAAGAAAGCTACGAAAAGTTACCTACAACTGTTGATAAAAAAATAATAATAATTGACCCATTTATCATTCCACTGTTGGAATATGGGTCTCCTCTCATAACTGTTGATAAATTAGCCGACAATAAATAATAGAAAACAGTTAGAGCTTAGAACTTTCGAAAATCGATAAGTGTACGACGAATATGAATATGTGCTACACTGTAACGCAGAGCAAATTTATTACGAAGACGAAGAAGTTGCCAAACTTAAACGGTTATCAATGTACACAAATATTTTTTTATTTAAGTAATTGTTTATTATGTAACTTAGTTTTATTGACAAGAAGATTAAAATAAAGATTCAATTTCAACCCTGAAAAGGAAACATAAAATTTTTAATAAGAGTTCAGACATTAGAAGAATGTGGCTTAGACGTGATTTTGCGTTGATTTGTTTTGATCTGTATGATCAAAACAGATGTCTCTGGGCTACAGTGATTACTTAGAATCAGAAGATAAACCTTTTAATGGGTAGTGAAGTAGTATCACTTAGTATCACTTATTAATTTAATTTTAATTGACTGACTCGTTGGTCGAGTGGTTGCAAGCGCGACTGCTGATCGGGAGGTCCTGGGTTCAAATCCCGGGTCGAGTGCTATTGG
>DWME01006571.1:0-13498 GCA_018244795.1 Parelbella ahira ahira | reverse complement strand
AAAGAACACAAGAAGCCATATGAGGCAGCATTATATTATTATAGCCATAATTTGACTTTGAGCTTATTGGTTTAAAAAGTATTGCATATACACATATGAGTTCTTGTTTCTTAAAACGCGCGTTATCAAAGCACGCGTGTTAAAACACCCAATGTGTACCATTTCTTAATATTATTATCAACACTTCGATCCTATTACAATGCCATAGAAACGTGAGTGGCCTCAACCCCTATCGTTCTGTGAGGAGACTCGTGTCCAGCAGTGAAACCGTAAATGTGTTGATGATGATAAACTTGAGTACCGATATGGAAGTCAGAAATATCATTGTAATCATCATTTACAGTTATAATTCCAAATTATACACATATTTACGAGTTTTAAAACTGTATCAGTAAAACTTTACAATTAGGCAAATAGCCGTTAATGTGGCAGTTTTGTATAAGTAACTTAACCTAATATCGCTTTTTTTCCTCTAGGAATACAAAAAAACTACTCTACGTAGTATCGAAATTAGACTAACTATATAAAGTAAAGCAACTAAAGTATAGTAATAATTATTATTATTATTATATAAAGTAAAGCAACTAAAGTACATAATATATGTATACTAGCGGACCCGGCAGACGTCGTCCTGCCCGGAAAAGCAGTTTACAGTAAATATGTGTATATGTACCGAGAGTTACATAATGCTACGTGTATAATGAAGCGGTTCTCTAGCAGTCCTATCGAAGTATTAACATGCACAGAAGTGACCGGAAAGAGTCAGGTAGTGTACACGATAAAGCGCTTCTAAAACAATGTTATTCACGTCTGTGACTGATTGTGCGGGCAATTAATTAATCAATTTGTATGGCAACACCTTGTGTATATTCACGAAGTCATTCAGCCTTAATATTCTTTAATCGTACTTGTATTGTTCTCGCTTTCGGTTGCGAGAGAACATCGAGAGTTTTATCTCATCCCGCTTTTCTCTCAACGTCTACCGCATTTGTGTATTATGAAAATGATATTTTTAATTAATTAATTTATTATTAATAGTTAAATGTATGAAGCGTTATGTTACAGAAATCCATTGTTCATCGTTTAAATTGTTACAAGTAATTTTATTGAATATATATATATATATATGTAATTTAAGTGTTTGTGGTTTTGTCACTTATTACGTCATCTATAGATGGTCTTCGCATAGGTAAAATTTTATCATAAATACATCCTAAGACAATGAAGTTACATGACTCCTGACAATGAAAAATTATTATGTGCACTCAGCAGGTACAGAAGTCCTGAACCGCAGACGGCTTGGGCGCACAGTGTAACGAGATGACAAAATTGCCTAACGGTCTTCAAACAGTATTGTAGAGTATGAGCATAATAAAACGTAAATAGCACAAAAAGTTTAATTGTCATGGAGTTTTCCATAATATTTTCCATCCGACTGACTACCACGTAATACACTATGAGCAGCATTGCTTCTGGAAGTCTCCGTACGTTAAGACATGTGATTTTCCTCAGGTACATTTACAAAAAACATGGAGGTGCACATGAAAAAAGGGCCAACAAAAAGTTGAACCTGTATTTAATAATTAACAGTTTTTAATCATTAACAGTATTCAATTACAGTTCACACCGAACTATGATACGGGACTGATTAAAATGTTAATTGGTCAAAAAAATTGTTTACATGGAAACAACAAAAACTTCATGAAAAATTTTATTATTGTACGAGACAATAGGCCGCCTTCAAAAAAACCATGACCTTCCTTAATAGTCTTATATTATATAAATGTAACACGTGAATGACATTAGGGCCCGTTCACACTTGTAGTGATGGAATACGATGCCAGGTTCCTTAAACTCTCTACGCGCACTTCACACACGCCATCAAACGGTTACATAAAATTTATAGAACAAAATATTGTGGGTATTCTATTTTTAGAAATATACATGTCCAAGTATAAATCTTAATCTACAAAAACCTTAAAATATTTAAGCAAATTCGTTAATAAATGTCTCTATTTTAAAGCAGCGTAGGCTTTTAAGGAGCGTCAGGGGAGTCTCTCATCGCCTTGACAGCCGTTTGTATCTCTATCTATAACAGATTAAAATGTTAATTATTCTGTTGTCGGCGTTCGAAAAGTTGAATTATTCATCGAAGGCACAAAATTGGATTTACGGCTTGTTCCTAGTAGATACATATATAATTATTGTTTATTATTATGATATTATATGTACATGTGTCTCACGGTCTTGTCCGTTCCCATAGCTTCCGGTTTCGAGACTCGTTGTGTTGCGCGTTCGTTGGAGAGTGGTTTTGAAAATGATCTGTGTTGTATGTTTAAACACAATGTGGAAACTCAACATAATTATTGCGTGCATTTTAAGATTTACAGCCTAATAAATATTGACTGATAGGGTCTAATGTTTAATAATAATAAATAGTTAGATATCGCTATAAATGTAAGGGTTCGGTTAGTTGGAATGACGATCTTCGAAAGGCTGCAGGCAAGATGCGGCAAGTCGAGGACAGAACGCAAGGGCGTCAACGACAATCATTAAGATTGCCATCGGCTCATTGAGAATGCACTTATAGGTATTGAGACCTGCTGATAAAGATGATAACAAATGTTACGTTTATAATAGGGAATGAGTAATAAAATGTCTTCCTAATAAAATCTTATAGTTGCACAGCAAGCACTTACGCTCGTGTCACTTTTTCTAAATTCTGTAGAAATGATTTTCACTCTGAACTATGGCACATCTTTAAAAATATTATAATTAAACCTATAATTATGATTTATGATTTATAACAGAATATTCCACTAAAGGATTCATGACAGTTTAAATAAATAAATGCTAGGAATCTTATAGTTTAATCATGCTATAATTAATAAGGATCATCAATGATAAACGTTAATAATAACAATCCTGCTATGTTAGTTACGAGTGGCAGTTCTCGTTTGTAAGTTCACTCCCTACGAGCACAGTTCGCAGCTCTACAAGTCTCTCTCATGTCGTCCAGTCTGCGCCCCTCTCTACATTTGTAACACATAATGTACATATATAAGTGCATACGTGTCTGCCTACCGTTTGCAATTAAAGGTTAATTCCTTGTGCTTGAAGAAAGCTCGTAAATGCTTAAAACACTTCCGCTCCCGACAACGCGACGGAACTGAAACAACTCCTATCGAAGCCTTAATGCTCGTAATATCATTGTAACAATATATGTTTATATATTTTTAATATTATTATTACTGTTTTAAGCTCCCTTAGTGCAACGCGGTGACAAGCTTATTTAAACCACTAACAAACAGTACTAACTACGAGGAGAAAAGAAAAAATATATATATATAGTAAATAAATATTACAAACCATATATTTTATTTGATATTGTATTCTGTGGTACATTAAAACCGCGATTACTTTATTCCATTCGGATCTTGCTACTGTTCATAATAATGGCTAGACTTTATAAAACTGATTTACTCTAACGATTTTGTGTAGTGTAAGTCAGTTTTATAGAACCAATAAAAAAAATTTATATACAATAAAGAAGCACAGACAGTCCTGTCACCGTACATATGTATATCAATATATATTTATATGTCTACAGGACTTACGTAAATAACTCGAAGTCAAATAAGGAACGTAGATAAGTAGACGGCTGGTTAGTTCCCAATTTCCTTCGTTCAACAATCACGCAACAACAACAACAACAACCTTAAACGTAGACGTTATATAATACACAGAACGTAAGTTTACGTAATAATTACGTGCTGATTGGAAAATGAACGTGAAAATTGCCGTAATTGTACATGCATCTGTGTTGTTGACGAGTATTTAACGATGTAATCGATATGTGGTCGCCATCATCAATATGCAACTGCAATTGCAACTTCAAGTGCACCTAACAGACAATGAATTGGATTAAAATTAAAACGCGTATCTATAGTTTTATTATGAGATATATGTACATATACATATTTATAGGTACTATTAATTAACTCCCTTGCGTCGCCTTAAAAAAATTATTTCGTTCAACAAAGCAAGCAATTTTACGCATATTGTATTTTGTGTCGTGTTTTGTTTGCTTTACTGACTCTTTAGTTTTTTACAGAACGACGATATGTTTAGTGATAGAGCTCTACTAGATTTGAATATGGTTAGATTAGTTATAATATATTATATGACAGTATGGATATCCATTGAATATCAGCAAATAATTATAATTGTAATAATTTTTCCTTCACATAAAACACAACCGAAAATAGAAAGCGTAATAAGAATAAATATTTCAGACACAACGTTATTAATTTTCACGGAGACATCTATCAGCAATGTAGATCAAAAAGAAGACTAAACATTGGTAGTTACAGTTATGTAAGAGAGTATGAATGAAGTGACTAGTCAGTCAGTAGATTGTTATATTAGTGTCTACAATAACGTAAAAAGAACCCTTAGTCAATTCTCAAATACTGTATGCTATTTGTCCAAACGGCGCGCCGCGCGGTCGCTGACCCGCCGTCCGTGACCCACTCGCGCGAGCGCTAAACTCCGCGCCCGCACTTGACTCTACGCGGAAGTGACACTGACAGCTGAACGCTGTTCCGAATCGCATCGTTAATAGCGCTGTCCCGTGTGCTACAGTTCTATTTTGTATTTTTTTGCTATTGGATAATATTCTATTAGTGAATGCCGAATTATCTACTTTAAATAAATAATTAAAATGTAGCCTCATATTCGGCTAACAGTACGCAAAAGCGATTATTAGGAGAAGCTTATTTCATTTCAAAAACAATTGTTCGTTTAAATATTGCATTTTAATTTTAAATTATTATACCTATAAATAACATTATATTTGCCATTTTCGTTGCCTTTTCGTTCATTTATGTGATATATTATTAAATATCCTGTTAAATATAATATGTTTATTCTGTTTGCACACGAATACCGAATTATTGCCATTCTGTTTCTGTGTGCAATAGGTACTGATTCTTTGCGACACAAGATCGCAAGAAATGATTTTTAAGAACCGATACTCTTGATTACATTTACATGCAAATGACATTTTCATTTAACACAAAACGTTACCGCCACACTGCACCGGCCGCGTTACCGTGTCCCGCATAACGATTTAGTACGTAACACTTGCACTAGTACTGGGTCAAGTGCGCTCGCGCCAAGTGTCAAGGGACTCGCCTTTTGTATTTGGAGTTTGCGCTATCGTTACGCGAAAACGAGTTTAATCTTCTTTTCTTCATTATAATTGTAATTGGATAAGAATCAGCAAATACTGGCAGGCGATAAATTTATGCTATTTTATTTATATACAATAAAAAAATGCAACGCACAAATTAAACAAAATTAATATTAGATATATCTTTATCAAATTTTTGCACAGTTTATCTAGGTTTTAAAAATAAATACTAAAAAAAATTAGCTTAATAACCACGTGCATTTCTGAAAAATTATTCCTAATTAGTTTATCTAAACTCTTTATTGTGGCACCTTCATAATAAAGTATTTATCTGCACTGTGAATTCTGCGTCTAGATTTTCTATTTGATTTATAAATGTTTACCGTTTACTTTAATGAAATTCAATGCCTACTGTATTTCATGTTCAATATTATTATACTGTTTGTTATTGCGTCGGCCTGTTTATGGTTTAATCGCATTTCCAGCAATGGGTCAAGTACGGGACGGCTAGTGGAAGGCGGAGTCAAGGGCGAGTCAATAGCGCGAACAAAATATTTTGCAACCGCTCCCTTGCCTTCGTCTTATTTGTTTCTATATTACTCGTATTATTTTATTTTCAATGTTAATACTACTTGCCTATAAATATATCTTTAAGGTCTTTATAAATAAAAGATTAGTTCCTGAAAGTTCTCGAATGTTCTTATAGATATGTAATATACATTGTCTTCGCCTGTACCCTTTCATTGTTTTACTATTTGGTACGGGTGTTCTCTCGAAATGATAAGAGCTACAACCATAGTCTGCCACGTCCTTCAAGAGCAGAATAATAGAAGTATTAAAATAAAAACTTCCTTTATCTCTATTTTGTTCAAAACTCCGAAATTGTTAATATCTCACCATACGAAAGTCAGTTACTACCTAGCCCCGCAGTTAAAACATCATTATTTTAACTATACAGGATATCCCGAATAACATGTCATGTACCAAATGCTATGGAAGTAAAGAAGAAAAATTGCGACTAATAAAAAATATTAAATATTGTGTCATTTTACACTTCTAAGGCACCGAACGGAAGTCAATATGATAAACGAACTGCTTAACAATACAATAATCCTAAAATAGAACTTCCTATCTTATAAAAGACGTGAATAAATGGCATATCCTATAAAAAGACGTAAATAAATAAGTGAATAACTTGTTTATGACAAAAAATAAATTTGAAATCATCCATATATGTTATGATTTCTGTATTAAATCTACGTAAAATATTATATGTATGAGCAGAAAATTTCCTGTCGAGAACATTCACATTGCTAAGACGATGTGGATGAAATTTATAAATTTAAAGCATGTGAAAAAAGCTTCTCGGGTTTGGAAGAATATTTGGCATTCTCTTTAGTTCTTTTTGGTGCTCTCAGCCTACCCCATGAGAGACTTGACGTAAATATATAATAATAATAAAGTATTAATAGCTCCACTCATCGACGTTTGTGCTCGATGAGCAATGTAACACGCAAATACCTATACAATCTGCCAACTTACAATGTTATTGTAGTGTTTTGTCACTTTAAAAATGTTTATAGTTTATATAGGGAATGATTATGTTACTATCTTTGTGTCTAAAAATAGCAAATTACTTCATGAAAATAGAACAAGCCCAATAATACTAGTGAAAACTTAATTTAAACCCTCATATGGATTATTACGTGTTACAATTAATTAGATGTACACAATGATTAGATCGGCTCGTAATGATGAGATTTAGTTCCCATAAGTAACATTAAACCATTCCACTTCGGTGCATACAACATGAATATAATGATTACATCTCAAATTGCTCGTTATGACATAATAATATGCGTTGTCTAATACACGAAACTTATACTAGTTATGTATGTTTTAAATATTGCCTTATAATACACAACAGGACAATATTGTCGACCACTTGGAAACAGGGCTTGGACCAGACCAATGAGACACATTTATCTAGCTGTCTAACATCTTTTAAGCTGAGAAGCATTGTCAGCCTAGTGGCATAGATATCAGCCGCCTACTTCAGGCGTCGTGGGTTCGAAATGTGACGCATGTGTCTTTATAAAAGTGATGTGCGTTCTCAAAATAAATATCCCTTGATATAACGATGTAGGAAAACATCGTAAAGAAACCTGCGTACCTTAGTTATTCGTTGCCTATAGCGCTGTGCATTTTGCTCACTTACATTTAGTCAGCTTGGTAGTGTATGACCTTAACCCTTCTCATGCCAATAGGAGACCCGTATCTTGAATTAGAACGATAAAAGGGACTATGATGATGCTGCTAATTGTATCCCTAGCTACGTTTAAGAGTTGTGGGCGTAACCAGCCAGTGTGAATAAGTTTGTTTTATAATTGTCAGCAGTTACAGTGCAGAGCGAGGCAATAACGTGGAGTTAACGATCGTTTTGTTGCAGACGCGCTTCAATGATGTCGCCGCGCCAGCTCATGCGCAACTCCAACATGACGCAGAAGTGGCAGCGGCGGGAGATATCCAATTTCGAGTATCTCATGTTCCTCAACACTATTGCCGGTGAGTTTTCCTTATTATCGTTTTCTGTTATTGTTTACACATCTATCTATAGATGTGTCTGAAAGGTAGTAATCGCCGTTGCCTCGTGTTGGCCGAAATATTTTTGATTCGTATAAACTTTTTATTCGTGCTGTTGTAGACGTACAGATGTGTAGTACCAAAAGGTTGTAAACGCCGTTGCCTCGAGATGAGCATGTCATATTTGATACACATGCACAGACTTGTTTTCTGTTATTGTCTATTAATATACAATATATGTATGCATACTTATCTAAAAAGTCGTATCCTACGTTGTCTCGTAACGAACGAAAGCCTCTTTTAACACACGTGGAATTTAACAAGACATCAACATAACCATGTAAGTTTTAAAAATGCGCATAGACGTGTTTGACGTTCTCTATGAACTCTACGGTTTATGTTATTTAAAATTTTAAAAGAATTAATTAAAAATGCCTTCGACACGTAATTTTTTTTTCATTGCAAAACAGGCAAATGGAGCACAGAATCTTAAAACATTGCCTCCTATTCCAATGCGTCATCGATTTAACCGCAATGATTACGATGTGGATTCAGATACCCATTGTTTTAAGTACATTAACACAAATCATCCTCATATTTTTCCTGTCACAGAACCAGCCTTTGTCATTAATTGATTACAATGTAAGTGAGAGTCCATTTTTCAATCGAGAGAACAAAAGATTTATCGTTATCTTGCTCGCCGTAACTGAATATAAAAGAGACAATATGTAGATGAGAAATGAAAATAAAAAAATCCGTGTCATACTGACATTTGATATAGTTTTTAAGTTTCAATATCATAATGGCATTGACCCAAAAATAGAAGAAGTATGTCAGCTATGTAAGAGTAAAGATATTCGACACGGAGTGTTCTCTGTCTATCTCAAAAAGGATTTGCCGTAATAATATAATATTCATAATGAAACTCAATTTATACATAATTATAAGGTAATAGTTTTAAATGTAATTAATTGAAGATGCTGACCGTATCTCGTTCAAAGGGAAATTAAAAAAAAATTAATGACAATTGATAGACATTTGCATCATTCGTCTTCTACAATCGTGATTATAAATTCTATAATTAATTCCAAGGAAACCATTAGAACCTAATTAGTAACTATTTACTTGTGCAAAGAAAAAATGAAAGCATAATTAATATTCTTTTGTTTTTATCGTGTCTATCTAAAAATGAAAAAGAAATATCGGCTACGATCTAATTTGGCGGCTCTCGTGGCGCGCCGGTATCCAGGCCAGCGGACACCGGAAGCCGATTCAGCGCGTGCTGCATGTGACCACATTGTCATGCGTGCTAAATTGGCCCATCCTCCATTGCAGCGAAGGCCATTTTCTTATTAAACCCTCTCGCTGTTACGCCACTGGTGCCGACCAGATCTTCATATCGATGACGGCAACGAGACGCAGTCATTGCAATAAGTGACATAACGTGTCAGTTACTATTGATTAGTTGTTGATCGTTTCACCCCTTCAACGACCCCTTCGTAGGGTAGAAAAGGGTGGGAGGTTTGGCCGTCATTTTCTCTTTCTCAAGACTTCGATTCATAGTAATTATAAAGTACCATTCGATAAATACGTTTTTCAAAATACACATCCATCCAAAATCATGTACATACATGTAAATAATTTACCACCCAGACATTAATCATGCAGCCTCATCTCACAAATATTTTGCCCTGGACGGGAATCGATTCCACAACTCCCAACACAGCAATAAAACCCACTAACCACTGAATCAACGGTCCAGCCAATAGACCGCCGGTAATTACGTAAAGTAAACATACCTAAATAGAGTATACAATGTTGACATTCGATTTTGCTTTTCAATCGATATTAGGATGCATATCTAGTACCTACTGTTCTTTAACGGTAACACTGTAATTTCTAAAACATTACATTACCCCGATATGCGACACGAGCGTGGCGGGACACAATTAGACACACGGGTCAACGCCTCGTTTCACTAATCACTGACGTCTCCTGAGAAGTAACGCGTTTATAATAATGACGAATGCATATTTGCATACAATCATCATCTCCAATGACAATCGCCAAGCTTATGAATTGTGAGCGAATTATTTATTCCAAGAACAGTTTGAGGAAGTCTGCACATCTTGGCGTTCTCCATAATGTTCTGTAAGGCGCGTAAAGTCTATCGAAGTGGCAAACTGAGGCTTTGATTCTTGTCATTATGAGAGGACGTGTTCAACAGCGGAACGATGAAAAGGTTACTATTAACGGTGATAACTTATATTCTTACGTATGGATCTGCTATAATTGAAATAATGTTAAATTAACACAGCGTATTCTTCACGTTGCTCCTGTCGTCACAATGTTACCACAGAAGAGGCGCAACGAAGACATGTGTCAGTTTGCAATACAATTAGGAAGTTATTTGTTATCGCGCTCTGCGTAAAGGTTAAAGCACAATACAGTGCTAACGCGCCACTTACAACACGTTGTTGCTATAATATGATATAACGTATTTATCGTATCGTCGCGATTACACTAATGGTGCAAAGACAGGGGCAAAGAATGCCAAATCTTTCGCATCCTTGCAGATCAGACTTGTTTTTTTAAATTCCTCACTATTCATATATGCAGTATATACATATGTATATGTACATACGTAAATAAATTTTATTACCCAAATTAATATCCAATTACGAAACAATCGGTCGAAGTGACGAAATATTAGTTTCGAATTTGATCGACACTGGCTGAACGCCGCAAAAAATGACTTGTCTGAAAGTAAAAAAAACGTAAGAAGCGCCACGCGCGCCGCATGTGTACTATATATAAAGTAGTCATACATAGATAATGAATATTATAGTATGGCATATTATTATATTACATTATATTTTTCATAATATTGCTCGACAGACTGCACACACGCGGCTACATACCTACTCGTATACATATCTTTCTTACGTCGACAAAATAACTGAACAGACATCAAAATACTTACATGCTACCGTCTGTAGTAGTTTGTTTTAATATATATAATAACAGAATATATTATAGACTGTCTGTCTGTGACGACCTGTCATGACGATAGTGTTATATCCTAATATGTTTTGTGACTGCTAGTCGTCTAGACGCCGTCTGACAAACACGGCACTGAAGTTACATATTTAATCCGTACCTCGCATAGTGGTCGTGTTTATTAACTTTTTAAGCATATGTACCTATATAAAAAAATTCTATTTATAATTCTGATATAATTATATACGAACAGAGTATGAGCCTGTAACCGTATGCGCGATATACGGCGGATTGACTTTTTAAAAAATATTTAGGTATAATTATTTACTGTTTACTAAATTATATTTCGGAATATTTATTTTTTCGCATTGTCAGCCTGTTGATCAATTATCAACTCGTAAACAAATAGTGATTCATCTATGCTATATATTTCACGCAACTACGTACCTACTACTTCATAAAACCACAATAACAGTAAAGCAATTAGTGTAACAGAAATGCGGTGAAAACTATGCGGAAAGTGCTGAAAACATTTCGATAGTTACGTAAGTAACTGTTAGGTGTCGATGTAACAGTCGCAACTGCTCGGCTCGGTTTCGCAAGTGCGCGACCGCCGCCGCCCTACGCGCACAACACGCAGGTACACAGAGCTTCTTTAATATTCCGCAGTCATTTCACTGCACTCCACTTTAATTGAAGTCTTCGTTATCTATTAAATGTCCTTGTAATCAAGAAGTTTTTTCTTCGGCGACTGGCGACATGCCACTAATTATATTCATCTTTATACAAATCTACAGCCACAATGTAAAAGACCTGCCAGGGCTATTTAAGTATTACACATATGTATGCATAAACAAGATATAGGTAATCAAACAATTAATAATGTATTGAAAATTTTAGTATCTTCATTGAGTGTTTCGATGGATTGTTATCGCTTATATGGCTGCTGTTGAGTCCAAAAAACGTATGTATAATGATGTATAAGTAAAGTATATATATTATTTTAAAATGCAAAGCTGAAGTTAGTGGGTGTTTATACATACATATATACATAGTGTACCTATGATGACATAAAAGAGTTGAATTGAAAATCTAAACTAAATATTTTTCTATCTTTTCAGCCTTGTGCTGATCCTCAACGAGCCATAATATCTATGGAAGAGGACGATTCGCCCGCTTCTGTAAGTAATGATATACATTTTATACCAAATTTTTTCCCACTTAATAGACAGGTATCTGAATCTACAACATGGGTAAATTTTTTTTTCATAATTTTTGAATCGACACTAATGAAGTCTTATAACTCATGTGCGATGATTAGCTACATGATTCAACTGCTCGGCCATAAGGATACAAATTCCGTAACAACAGCTACTTACTCTGATTTCTTTTTATTTCACAGGATACTTCCACCTACTCCGGTCTGTTCTCAAATCTCCGATCAGTGCGAGAGTCAAAAGCGAGAACGGCCGTCCTGCTCAACTGGTTACTGGGTGAAAGAAGGTAAACCGGTAATAGACCGTCTAGGGCTCCCTGTAGTGATAAAAAGTTCACGAATCTGAAAGCTCGGTTCCATCGCGTCCATGCACGGATCTATTATTGATGATAGATTAGATTGCAGAAGCGATCCAGTCGCATGTGTGTGAGCGCGAGCGGCGCGGCGTGTTGCAGGTGCGCGTGCGCCAGCCTGCTGCTGGTGCTGACGGACGCCTACCGCTCGGCCAGCGGCGTGCCGCCCGCCACGCTGCGCCGCTGGGCCTACGAGATACAGTCCACCTTCCTCATGCCCAACGCGGTCAGTCACCCACGCCTACTAATCTTCTGCCCTTAATCCCCCTGCTTATCGTTATGCATCGCCTCGTCTCCCTCTATGCCAGTAATCCAACTCGATTTTCGAACGATTCCTTTAATGCTCTTCAAGAAATGCGTGAAAAAGTCTCTCCTTTAAAACTCTTAAAATTTTCTGCACATGTAATTTGTTGTATATATGTGTAAATAGGGCTCGATTATCAGATTCAATAAATAAAAAATTCTCATATTTTTCACAGGTATTACAGCTAAACGGAGTTGATGAACACATGGCGAATGAAATTGAACATGTATTAGTAAACGGTAAGTTTAGAGTGTCGCTAAATATCAAGTATTATTAAATTATTTTTTGTCTCGTAAGGATGTAATAATTTTTTTTGTATACTTTAAATGTTCTTAATTGTCATCACTCACACATCAGAGTTGTTCGTTCAGAGATATTAATTGACACAGAATAGCCTGTTAAAACACTCTTATCTTTATGTACTCTTACCTTAATATCAAATATTTTTCAAGTTATCAGCATCATAATATTATTCTGTTTATTAAAAAAATATTTTCCAAGTCCTTTAATCAAATGATTCAAACTTTGCGAATTATAGACAATTTGTTTGGGTCCTGTGCTTCTTGGGATGCGGGCTGTGCAACTTCCAATCCACATTCCCAGCACAGGGATTAAGGACAAAAGTACTTCGAGGTGTATGTTCAACAGATTGAACTGAGGCTAGTCGACTACTTTTGATCTTTTTTAGAATACGACAAGGAGGAGCTCCTGCGGAACGTGTTTCGCAAGGCTCGGTTGCAGGCGAAGGAGGAGCTGGCGCGGCAGCTGAGCCAGAACCTCGACTGTTTGTATCCGGGACTTGTGAAATTCACAAGGTGATATGTTTCAGTAAGTAAACATTCTTCAGT
>DWME01006570.1:0-13499 GCA_018244795.1 Parelbella ahira ahira | reverse complement strand
ATAGGGAGTAAAATTGAAAATATAACGTGAATGGCGAGGGCAGACTTTATTTTTTTATAACAGAATAAAAAGTTTATTTTTATTCGTGAATTTTTGACCTCACTTCCCCACACAGGTACGTACATATGTACCTATCGCAGAACCGATCCACCTTCTAGAATGTTCTGTGTTAATTTAAAAGTCCTATTTCTCGTGTTATATTTACTCTTCTGCACTAATGCACAAATCAAAATACCATTATTTACTGTACATAATAAAAACCTAAAATCACGCCTGTAATCCCCGGAGGGGCAAACAGAGGAGTGTAGTACAGTGGTGAGCCAGTTGCTATACACCGAGAATAAATCCGGCCTCCAAGACACTACTAGAAATTCTAAATTGAGAAAATCCAATAGTACCCGACCCAGGAATTGAACCCAGGACCTCCCGATCGATAGCGGCGCCTGCAACTACTTGACCAACGAGGCAGTTGTACATTGTGATACACCGTACACAATGACGTACAAAAACGCCTTCATAGCGGCATGTAAGTAAATTTTGAGATATTAACCAAAAAACAAAATCCATCATTTTAATATTTTTACTCCCCTATTAACAAGCCCTCAATAGTTCTAATGTAAGAACTAAATGATTTGTCCCTTTCTAACACAATTCGAAAGCATAGAACGAGAACGTGATAAATATACAATAACCAAAATATCTTGCCTGTGAATAATGAATTCTTCTTAATGTTGTCGGATTCACCAAAAAGTAACTATATGTTTAATTAAAAGTTTTTCAACTAGTCAATACCAAATTCCATATCTTTTGTGTGATCTCAAAATGTTTAATGTGCTAACATTTAAATAATAGATTTTTTGTGAAGCAGTCGTTGGAAGTCCTGACCATGGCACGCGACCTGTCAATCACTGAGGGTAGAAACGAAATCCTTACTGCCCTAACAGCGTGTACAATAACGTTGGGGTTGCTTCGGGAATCGCAACCCCAATTTTACTAAACAAAGACACTATAAATTGGATCCTCGATTCGGCATTTGAATTTTTTATTACCTTTTCTAAAATTACTTTCTAGTGTGTAACGGGATTAGAGTAATGAGATTCTACAGACATATTTATTTGCCTTTGTTATAGATGTATAGAGGGAAAAATTTACCTTCATTTTCGTTACGGGATTCTTTTGTTATGTAATTTGTTGAGTAAGCTTCACATTATTTTTAATTTATTATCGATAAAGAGCTGTATATCCATAAACTACTGTACCTATCAGATCACAAAATACTTGTAAAGTAAAGCAGGCTAGGTTCGGCAGTTTAAAAAATTCAAATTCAAATTATATAACTGTTTAGTACATCCTTTGCCGTACAGAATTTGACTTGTTCATATAAACTTTATTGTAACGACTTTGTCATGCGTTATTAGTGATAAATTCACATGTCTTAAATGTCAATTAGGTAATATTCAAAATTAGCAATCGCTACTTAGGTACTATCTGTTGATGTTTACTCAGTAATTGAGGAATTTGGTTTAATTAAATGATAAAGAACACGCCACAAATGTGATTAATTTAAATCTCATTAATTCAAATTCGGAAATTTTCATAGAAATGTAATTGGAATTTTTCTAACACTAGAATAGTACAAAAATGCACTCGTAGCCGTAGGTACAATCCAGCAGGGTAATGAAAACAGACTATGAATTCAAGAGCGTACTGGAACGTATCTAGATATTATACTCATAGTATTGAACGAGAACAGGGAACACTTACAAATAGTAAAGTTGCATTAAAAATTATGAACAACGGCAACATTAATGTCAAACGATTCATTCATAAAACGTCTTCTCGACAAAATCTCTCAACGAACAACAAAGCGAGATCTAACCGAGATATTACGTTACACAAGGATTTAACTGTAAAAAGTGAAAAATGCGCGCAAGGCTCCAGCGGGCGCTGCACTCGAAAGGTTAAAGGAAGCTCCACTTAGCCACAAACCAAGCACCAGTTTCCTGCGTGAGGTACGCATGACTGTGATATATTATATTCATATAGTAGCAGTAACCGTGCACAGCCTGTTCTTAGTGTTAGTAATTTTATAAAAACAAACCCTCGTACAGAATTATGGAAAAAAATTATTAACAGGAGACTCATATTCAACAGTGGAACGATAAAATGTTTGATGACGTTGTGAAAAATTTACAAAAGTACATTGTTAAGTAATTGTCAATATTAGGTTTCACTAACTCTTTTTATCTGTGATTGTCTCTGACAAGTGAATTCATAAAATATGAATTATCTATCAATAAAGAAAATGAAATTTGTGCTTTTCATTACAAGTCATTGTAAGTAAATTTTTTTATTCGCTCAATACAAAACTATAAAATAGAAACTGCGGCACTATGATGAATTTAGTGGAAAATTATCCCTATTAACGCACGCCCATAACGTGAAACAAAATTTCTCTGCCTGCCATTAACATCTGTAATCAAAATGGAACATCAATGAACGAACAGAACTTTGCGTGCCAGTTAGTATTCATTGTAAATAAGATTACACATTAGTATTGATAGGCAACAGAACTGAGCGACTGCAAAATCATTCTTCCTTTTATCCGAGACATTGTTCGTTCCTATTAGTACTAGTGAATCCGATGATCGTTAGCCTTCCATATTTTCATTTTTGAAAATATCCAAAATAATGGACGTCACAAACGAAAATCCAGCGGGAGCACACTCAAAAACACTCGAGAGAATCGAAAACAGGATTAGCAAAAATTGTACGCTCTTTGACTGTCCGGCGACCGCATGCAAATTTTACTTTATTTTGAGTAAAATACGCAAATTGTCGCGAAGTCCCGCATTCCAACTGCTGCATGCGTGAATTTTAAATGAGTGCATAAAGGCTGTGTACCCGAAATCATGCAGAACCGTGCACGGTCAAATTTTGAACAAAAAAATATCACGTCAATAGCAGACAATGAAAATTTACTTTCCAGTCACTTTTGCCTATTCGTCACTATATTTATCAGATTTTCGACATCCGTATAGAAAATACTGTATGAAAACATTCAAATTGATACATAATGATCTTAAGAGTATAAGTAAGTTGGTTGAAGGATAAATATTCCAAAGTGTATATGTAGGTAAGGAAGTAAAACTACAGGAAAGGTAATGATGGTAAATGGTCAGTTCGCCTAATCGCAACAGGCGAGGAGTCGCCGATGCGTTGCTGTCGTAAAAGCAAACTCTTTAAAATTTGCACTGTAGCATTCTGGAAATATCTCGGGAAGACCCTCTTTAACTACCTAAGGATTATGGTGTTATTTTTGTTCTACATTTCATAATGGGTCGTTATTATAAACCAAGGGACTTTTAAGAGAAAGGACTAGCAAATGAGCAAGCAGCAGACGCTAGTGAATACCGGTACCTTTAGGTCTTATACAGCCTTCGTACAAGGCTATAGAAAAAGAACTTTTAATCAGATGACGTCAGGCCCTCCACAGAGCAGGTGGAGAGTACATAGTGCCATATCTCTTTCCTTATAAACCGACCTCGAACTGAGCTACAGAAATACCACTATTAATCGTCTCACGCCAGGTTCCTTACGGAGTAGACAGAAGACACCGAGTAGCAATTACCTCTATCCTTACAGACCTATCATCGTTGCTATGAGTATTAGTGAAACAAACAACTTAGTCACGTCTGCAACATTCATTACCTCTCAAAACTTTCGCCTACCTGCCAAGTCGTGATACAAATGTTGACATAAAACTGACTTCAGGACTGTAATGAAATCCCGCAATCTACGGTTTAAGTGAAACCATCTTGGAGCTGCGGGGACACTTACGCAGCTTTTTATTTCCGCCCGCTCGAGTTGGTCTTGAGGCAAGTGAAATTCTTATTTCTTTCTACATAAATTATATCTACAGAAACATCTTTACATATATATTAAAAGTTCACGCAACGTAACCTTTTTCTATGTTTCTCACGCCTTTGAAATCATCTTGTTTGGGATCAGCCTTTTCCTGTACATTTTTACCGCAATAATATACATATTTGCGTTTTAATATCATATTTATTTACATATACATCTCTTTTTATAATAAGGATTTAAGTTATTACTAGTTGTACTCTCTGCTGCTATGATGTTTAATAAAAATAATTATAAAACTTTTTTTGTATGCTATTGTAAGTAGAAACTGGTGGAGATGCTCTATAAAGCCTAAAGTTATGCCGTCTGAAAAATTCCCCCTCCTTGATCCATAGTCAAAGTTTTACTCAGAATATGCTCTAAATTAAGATGTTATTTCCAGACGAAACGGCAGAACAAATTGTTAACACGTACTGTGATCGTTTTCCAAACAACAGTAAACTGCATTTCACGCTGTGATTCTACTTATTGTGACTCGAAATGCCTTACTTTATGTGGGGTCCGGACTTATTTAAGGAACCATCAATACGAAGATCCAATAACTCGGTGACGCTGGCGTAATATAAGAAATGACTAACTTATATTCTTATTAATTACTATCAAACGAATTGACATTAACAGATCAGTGCAATCAAATATAAATATAAGCGTAATGCTTTGTGTGTCCTTAATATTAGGCACTAGTCTGCCGCAATTGTAATGTATATGTATTGTAATGTATATGTATTGTAATGTATATGTATTGTAATGTATATGTATTGTAATGTATATGTATAGTAATGTACATGTATTGTAATGTATATATATAAAAATATTCGAGAGTATTCCAAGCTCTGCCCATACTATAAGCAATTTCGTGTACCTCCTGAAGTACAATAGGTAAGAAAGATGTACGACTTATTTTCTGTCCCTTACTTTATCTTTCCTTAAAAACAGCTTAGCTTGCAAATGAAATCGTTTATTAGCTTACTACCGACTTTTGGAGGCACTTTAATCGCGTACTTCAATAGATGATTGCTAATTTTGTATCATAAATAAAACTTATTGCCTATTCATCGTTACGCTTTCCCCCTCCCGCCCCTCTTAACCCTTCTCGTCAAATCAAAATGAAATAGAAATGTGTTTCGACATGCGAGTGGTCGTTTAGCATTTGTTAATACGTATTAACATGCCGTTGTTTTCAGTTACGGTTGTAAGCCGTGTTAGGTCTAATATATTTTATTGCATTGGCAATTAAGCGTAATAGGCAGTTCATTACCGTCTATTACATTTTTTGCAACCATCATCATTAACTCCTTTATCGTTTTGCTGTTAACGGGTTTCCCATCAACAGCATCATCAGCCTACTCCCGTCCACCGCTGGACATAGCCCTCTTCAATAGCACGCCACTGAGCTTGATCTTCAGTCGTACATACTTGATCGTTGCCAGCCTCTTTGGTTATAACGTATCCAGCTAGACGGTTCATCCTTAGGGGTATCTCCAACGTGACCTGGCTGCGACCAGCAGGAGCTCATGAAGAAGAAGCTCAAATACATCCGACACTAGTTGAGCAGTTCCGCCAAAACGGACATGTGTTAAATCAGTACATAATTTAAGGATATTTCACAATCCTAGATATTAAAATTATTCACATAACCTTAATATAGGAAACAAAGCGTCAACAAACAGTAACGCCAGAAGAGTCAGTTTACGATTATTTGAGAAAGCCTAAACAAACAAGAACTTGTGTCACATAATCCCAAGAGGGCCTTAGACCCAGATGTAAATATGTGAGTATCGGATTTAAACTTTTACTTCGATGTGAAATATGAAATTATGTTTACACGTATTGTTAATCATTACACCTCTTTTCTCTTAGGGTGAGGCAGGCTGAAAATTGGTTCCAGCTACGGTCCTGAAAATCTTTTTCCGACTAGTTACGAGTAACTTTTCATTCATAGCCGTATAAGGGTACATTTTAGCTGGTCTTTTTTCAAATTTTTATAGCTTACAGGTTATTTTATTGCTGATTTGTTATTCTGATCTTACGAGTTCTTCAGAAGTAGAATGGGACATCAAAAAGAAACAAAATTTTACAATGTTTAAAAAGAAATATCTCAACCCGTGTTTATAAATACATAGTTTCATCAGATGATATATATCAAAAAGTAATAGGATCTCTTTCAAATAACGATATTAATCAAACGTAAACTAAAATACCAATCTATATGCATTAATATACAGGATTAATTAATTGCAAATACACGATTAAACTGTATCAAACACAACGTGACTACATATGTACAATTGCATTTGTCCAATTGACATGTCGTTGCATTTGTACAATTACATTTGTCCAATTGACATGTCGATGGGCGCCGGTCGACGTTATTTGGACGTGCTCAACACGCTGTGACGTCACGGACTCTCCACAGCTCCAACTAACGAACTTTTGAAAAAATTTCCGTAGCACAGTCGGAGCTTAGGAGGTCGTCAATTTTCGGAGAGAGTGAAAAAATGAAACAATGAAATACGAACGCGGTACGGTTAAGCCGTTTTTCCTTAGGATTTTAAAGCGAAAGAATGTTTCATTAACAGAAAATGTTAGCTGAACTGTCTACCATCTCAGTATGGATATACTAATAGGTGATATTTGTATCTTTTTTAAGAACAATATCCACACGTAGAAGTGTGCGATTTGGCACAAGTAAACTTTACTTATTTCTTTATCTATCCTTTATTGACTGCCTCGTTGGTCGATTGGTTGCAAACGCGACTGCCGATCGGAAGATACCCGGATCAAATCCCGAGTCGTGTACTGATGGATTTTTCTAATTTAGAATTTCGACGTTTAGTAGAAATGAAACTGGTGAAACGTGGGACTGTACTACCCTCTTCTACCTATCCCTTCGTGGATTACAGGCGTGATGCTAAGTTTTGTTACGTTTCTTTATTGTTAAACTAAAACTAGGTCACAAAAGGTGGATTCAATGCTTAATGGCATTCCCTAAGAGTTAAATCAATCTATATACAAAAGGAATGCAGAAAACAGATATATATCGAAGTATATCTAACTTAAAACTTACTAAATTACGGTTAAATTTCGTTCTTTGTTGGTCCACTAGTATAAGTTCGTAAATTAGCAATTCAAACCAAAGATATCGGGATCTAGTCCCGAATTTTTATCGCAGTTATTCAGAATTTATATTATAGATTATCCCAATAATTTTCTTAACTCTCACTAGTCTATAAGCTACTATGTCGTAAATACGAAATTTTAAAAAACCAACGCCCGCAAACTTGTAAATTTTTCATAACCTGTTACAAGCTCAAACACGTAACCAGAAAAGCTGAGTCCCAGTACTTAGATAACGCGAACCAAAATGTCAATTTTCTTTAAAACGATCCACGCCAAGGAAGTTCTTTTACATCGCTGAAAGCTCCTTTTGTGGGAGCAGAAATTGCTCGTTTCAATTTTATGCTATCTAGAATTTTGTGTGAATGCAACGCCGCGGGCAGGGGGCGACATGAGCAACGATGTGTAACTAGGAATGAGGCTCTCCTTCCGGCCATATTTGAAATTTTCATTTAATCTATTCTGTTAACGTTCCCGCTTATTAAACAGGGACTTTGATCGTAAAACATAGACATATTGTAACCGATAAATAGCTAATAATTTAGGTCAATTCTGTTATTATAATTATTATATTTATTTATTGTTTTCAGAAAATACATAGATATATGAGGATCCAATTGTGAGCGTTTCTAGATGTAGCGTCTGTTTGTGTAAATGAAACAAAACATTCAGAGTGATGTGCAATTAATTATAATATAAAGGGGCGTTTTATACTCTAGTATCTGACAAAAACCCAAGCAGTTTGCACTACGGTAATGAGAAAAATATACATATACATATATACATATGTATATATATAAATTCCTATGTACGTACTTACGCTCTCCGTCTATCCCATGACATACCTGGTGTGATAATATAATATTTTAAGTACGTAAATAATTTTACATCTTGACACACCCGTGAATACTCATACTTTTAACACCAATATTTTTCTCACTTGGGAATCAGAACTTACTTAGCAACCTCCGAGTTAACAACCAGATTTACCATCCACAAAGACAAAAAGTAGTATAAAACTAAAAAATATTAAAAATTTCTTGAAGTGAAGAGTACCTATTAGGTAAGACGTGGGAACACTGCTCCTCTGCCTACCCATTAGAGGACTGGCGAGGAAGACATGACATGTATAATGTTATAAGAAGTATCAACGTCTTCTATCGAGACGAATCAACTTTATTATTTATATTTACATAAGAATATTCAAATAAATATAGTGTCTGCCGACGGCAATTGGCCAGCGCGGCAATCTATGGTCTTACCCCCCCGAATTATGAATATCATCCATCCCGTACTTGGTCAACGCGGCAGACTACAGCCTTGAGCCTTCTCATTCTGAGAGGAAACCTACATATTTCTAGCAAACAATAAAAGAATTGTCAATAATGACGATGAACAGCTTCGCGAAAGAATTTATTGATCAGAGAATTATTTCCGAACTCTACCATCTCTAGCGATCGAAACATCGGAAGAACAATAAAACACGGCAAGAACTTGAAATGATTTGAAAGTTCGAAAGCGAATCGATCCGGAAGTCATTGAGCACTTAAGCGCCTAAGTTACCACGTTTATTTCAGCCGGTTTACTTTAGCCAGCGATGCCTTTGTCTAGTTCTGAAGCAAGTTACTGAAGTGTAACTGCATTGCAATATTGCTAAATGTTCAACTAAACGAATTTAATACTTAAGGAATTTTATATCAAGTACTTATTATGTAGGTATTAAATTATTTGAAAAGTATTATTTAAGTATTACTGGGTGTTCCTAAATTGAAATTTCTAGTATTAACTTGGAGTCTGGATTCGTGTCAGGTGTATTGCAAAAAGTTCGAGCTATATTCAATGGGTCGCATAACGTAATTAGTGTAACATGGTAGTTCTACACTACTCTGCGTATCCCTCCGAGAAAATCAAGCGTAATATTATACTACGTCACTAAGTTATTTAAAGTGTGCTTTATTTTGTAATCTTTTTTAAAATTTAACGTCCTATTTGCCTTTCTATAAATATTTTTAAAGTGGATACTCATAACAATAATTTACTTTACTTATACAACAATTTTACTTCACTTATAAAACAATACTTAATATATTTTATCTTTAATATAGTACAGAGCAGTATGAAACATGTCGGTGATTTAAAATACTGCCGTTTAGATATAATTATTTCTAAATAGTATATCAAATTTATAATGTGATAAATGCGCCCCAGAATATGATCAATGACAAATCGAAAGCTGAATTCTAAACCATAAATATATTACTGTTTTTAATTCCATGCATACTTTGATAAGCATGATAATTATTTTCATAATATTGCTATTACATCATCACGCCAGGTCTCTTGTGAAGTGGTCAGGAGAGCACCAAGCACCAAATATCCCATAACAATAATTTCTTTTATTACCCATTTATAACTATTTTTAATAATAACTATAATTATACAAGAAATTTTTACTCTTATTAACATGAACAAATTGAATTTGCCCGCGTATCAGCCACTCAGGCAGCTGTCACGGGCTCCAATTAAATCATTAATGAATATAGCATGACTGTTATAATCGCGTCATTATATATGTACTGACTATCAATATATAGTTTTCGGGATGGTCGGTCTCAATCCAGACATACACGTAGTCTATTACGTTACATATTACACCTAACAAACTAACAATGAATCGATAAAAATTTAGACGATGATGATTAAAGGTAATACATAACCCTTAATTACAAATAAAAGCCACTACTTAAACTTTCGTATATCGATCTGAAACCTTTATTTATCATTGTTAATATATTATCACACCAAGTCCTTACAGCCTTACAGCAAATCCTTACAGCTGGCACGTAGTCCTTACGCCCTTTCAAAGACATCTGACTCTCTTATCAAGCCGTATCTGATATCAAGTGGAAATATGATTTAGTCCAAATAATTAAAAAAAAAAACCAGTTCCATTTTTGAATTTATGAAAAGAATAGTAGCAGAATCAAATCATGGCGTGCGTTCGAATATTAAAACGATATTGATTTAATTATAAATACGCGGCCAGAATCAGATCGTAGCTGCGAATCGGACGCAGCGGCCGCCAGCGCTCAAACGTTCCTAAAAATGTACAGTATACGCGTGGTTTGTTTTAGATTTATATAGGGGTGCGTGTGTATGACGGCCACAAGTGGGGTGTGGTAGAGGGTGAGGGACAGAGTAATAATGCAACAGAATTACCTGATGTAGAGGTAAACAGTGCAGTAAAAATCCAATAGTACCCGACCCGGGATTTGAACCCAGGACCTCCCGATCGGCAGTCGCGCTTGCAACCCCGCTCGACCAACGAGGCAATCGTTACAATATCATATTAAAATATAAAAAATGCTGCTAGTTATTCCAAAAAAAATGTCAAAGTAAATTAAATATAATTTGATGTTACCCCTTGGTACAACAATTAAAATTTAAACGTTTTAAAAACTACCTATAGTTACTTTCATTGATTAATAATATCTTTGAGAACCTAGACTACATAGTACATACACATGCTATATTAAGCTCCTGGCTTCCACCTGTTGCTGGAAGACAATCGTCCGCAGTAGGGAGACGACAAAAGGCGTAATACATAATAACATTGAGATAAGATTAGATAATTATTTAATTAAACGTTTCATTGCACATTTAAAATTTATGCAGCCATACCGTATCTAATTAGATACGATGGAATTCGATACAATTGCATCCAATTAAATTTGTTTTTTTTATTACGTTTAAGGTTTTGAATACTGGCAACTTGTAACCGCCAAAACCTATTTTACATCTAGCAATACTGAGTTACAAAATTATACTTTTTTCCCGCGTTGCATATTTAATTTATTAAGTTTTCTCTGTTCTCGCAACTTATCTGTACAATGATGCAGTTTATTAACATGGCCGGGCATTCCATTGAAATATTTAGAAGGAATTTACAAATTAATTTTTGGGGGATTCTTTTATTACGGCACCTTACTGTAAGGGTACGGTAAGTCTCGATACGTATGCATTAGAAAATGAATAAATAATACGAAAAAGAGTACACTCTCTTATAACACTTTTCTGATAAGATTGTGTGTAAAAAGTACCTATATGTTAAGCGATTACGAATAGAAGAAGTACGACAGATCTTTAAAGAAAGAAATGTTTAACATGCTGTTCCATCTGCCTATCTGTAAGGGACCTAACGTGATAATAATCATAATCATTGTCATTATGGACTATTTGGAAATGATTCTTATGATCAGATAACTACCGTAAAGTCTTATTGGAGGCATTCGATGATTTGAAAACATCCGAAAGATTGGTCTCTAATTTGTATCTCCGCCAACCTGCACTGGAGCAGCGTGGTGAAATATGCTCCAAATCTGATGGAGTTGTAACAGAATCGTGCCAATCTATAAAGCACATGGGCTATAATGACCTTCAAATATACCGAATCTCGTAGAAGAGACTAAATTTGTAAGTACCTATTTATAAATTTACGCACTAAAAATATTTCGATCAATGCTGAACGCAGTAATGCAAGCCTCCAGGATAACTTAGTAATATTACTATGCATTTAGTAGTTCATATTACTTAGTACTTGACTACACGTCATAAAAATTATTATGTACTATTTGTATACTATCCTAATGTAGCAAGACGTACCCATGTAGCTTGCGAAAAATAATCCAACGAAATGCCAATGAAAATAACCGCGGGAAACAGACTTTTAAGTTTGCCTTGGTCATTGAAGGTTTAAGTATAAGTATATAGTGTATAATAATTTATAATTAATGATGAACAACTTTAAATTATAAAGGAAACCACTCATAGCCACTCCACACCACCATTCCTAAAAATGTCTATTCTAAGTCATCATCATTATCATCATTAATTACCATCATCATCACATTCATCATCATTATCATTATGTTTAAGTCCATTGTTGGGCGTGGGCCTATTCTGAGAAGTTTTTGCCCACAACCCGACACTGGAAATTCGTGTTGGGGATTGCAAGACACGACATTGTAAGTACATGACTTCAAATTAACGATAAAAGAAAATTTATTACTAAATTCATATCCTTAACAGCTAGCCTAGACTGCATTCTTGCTAGGCTAAAAAAACACTAGTCCATAACAAAATAAATAATCCATTTTCGATTAACAAATACTTGTACCTTTCATCGGAATTTAAACAAATAACAACAATATTAACAAAAAGTTTTCAACGATGATTTTATAGGGATTGATATAAAAATATAAACTTTTCTTACCTTATATAAAACACATAAACATACCCACTATAAATCACCAGCGTAACACACAAATAATGATAAACGTACTACGAATATAATAAAACAAACATTTCGTATGGCGATATAAGTTCGAAATTGTCGTCGTTTAAATCCGCGACTGAGGACGTGCGTTCGCCGCCGCGGCGTAAAATGGACTGAGCGTAAATAGACGTCCACATATTACTCGTCCTTTGACAAAAGGGCTTTATTTTTATATAATAAACATCGGCAAGTGCAATAGTGGCTTTGCAAAAGTACTGTACAGCCTTGTATATGTAACCCGATTAAATAATATCGGTTGATTATCTAACATGTGCCTAGTCAACATACCCATAAATAGCAAAGTATTAAGGGAGTGATAAGTCTAGCATTAACAACGTAAATCTTTTCACCCTGAGACAGTTATAAGTGTTAAAGAAGCAGGTCATATAGGCAAGCGTTACGAGATAATTATCTATTAAACGGTAAATCACGCCTGTAATCCCCGAAGATGCAGGCAGAAGAGTGTAGTACAATCCCATATTTCACCAGTTATGTTAACGTCCCACAGTAGAATAGATGGTGAACTATTGCCAGGCACAGATCCAGACTCCGATCCACTACTTAAATATTTCTACTAGGATATCTAATTTAGAAAAGTCCAAGATTTATCCAAAGCGTTATTATATTGAAAATAAAAAGAAATCTTAAATCCTTACCGCCCGCGTCAGTTATTGCCTCCGTTATTACGTTACCCATTTTTGTATTTTACTGCTATTTCGTAATTGAATTTGTTTGATGTAACCGCCTCCGCTTCGGGATGAAATATTGATTTAATCACACAGTCTCCGTGTTGAAACAAAAAAACTTCATATTCAACTAAGATTACATCTATAGGTGTAAGTGTAGAAAATTTTTTTATTAAATGCTAGGCTAGCGTTTGGCTGCGAACCCGCCTGATGGAAAGCACAGATCCGTCGTGAGCTGCAGCACGCATGCCTAGGAAAAGCTTATTCATTCTTGTTTGGAGAGTTCTAGGTTGTATGTGTCCAGAAACGCAGTCGCTGACAGAATGTTTTACTCCTTAGTCATCTGCCTAATAAACGTGAAAACAAACCAGTTCTTTCTAATAACAGCATTGACAACCTAGTGGTCAAAGTTCACTAACACTTCGGGGAGTCTCGGG
>DWME01006569.1:0-13499 GCA_018244795.1 Parelbella ahira ahira | reverse complement strand
TTGCACTAAATATCATCGTTGAATACTCTCAAAAGGCTCCTGAAAACCGTCACTAATTAAGGAATGCTTTCATACTCTATTGCAGCTGCACCTCTTCGGTGTGCACAAAAATAATATATATTTTTCGCATCAAACCTCATTACAAGTTTAGAAGAGTGCTTCCGGTGCTCACTAATTAGTGCGGAACCCGGATAATGACGAACCGCGAACCACAAAACTGAACAGTGACGGAGCGACGTCGCGTGTATGTAGTTAATACGAAACAGTAATACCAATCGGGATGACTCGAAAAAATCACATCTCCCCAAGGCGGGGGTGCAGGGGTGGACGGGGTGCAGGTGGGGTGGCCGGTGTTTTTATTTTTTTTTCCCGATTGGCGGATTGCAGCGAGAGTAATGATCGATGGAATTAACGTGCGCGGCACTAGACATAGCAGGATTTGAATTTCGAATGTCGGGACCGTTGGAACGCCGAAAGTCTCCGAATCTAAGTTTTTCGAGGCGTCCGCGGCGATTTAGATTCTTATAATTCTTCAACATTTTTTCATTGCACAATATTTTCACGTTTTGATTTTCAGTATTTATCCAAACAATTGTGTGCCAAATCGTAGTTTATGTGCCAATATAGTTATCAATAAGACAATTTGATAAAAAGCTTTTATATTGAAGAACATATTTGCCTTGAAACATCCTTTCCGTTATTTGGTAATGGTTTAACGAACACCATAACTATTGATCGCTTTTAAATCTAGTTTTTGTATAACAAGGATATTTTTGTATAAGAAGGATCTATTCTGTTCAAATACATATTTTCAACATGTAACAAATTAATTTTATCAGTCACTAATCGATGCCAAACAGCCAGAGCGTGTACGGTCGTCCGCGTAACTTCGCTAAAAATACTTAAAAGCATTCCAATTGCAGTCAAAGCAGAGCTGGATTCCGGGAACGGGAGACGTGACGTATACCCATACCTACCCGCGTCTCTACCAGCTACAAACGCATCATAAATATCTATGAAATTTCCAAACGGAATCCAAGCGATTTTCCGTCTCCATAAAACAACGTTCGCCGCTCATAAAAATATTCGGAACGCATAAAAATCTTTTCGGCTTCGTATTATTTTTTTACTGCCGCGCGGCATGCACCCCTGTCCGGCCAGTCTGATATTGAATAAGCTTTATATCGCATATATTTCGATCCGTTTCCCGTTTACAAATTAAACACACCCCCGCGTACATACGAGGCTCCCTCCACCGTATATGCACTTACACATATGTAGTGTTCACATGATTTATATACGCGGTACACATTTGGCATAATTGAAAAATGGCGGGTGAAGTTAATGGCGCAACAACGGACAGTGGTGGACAAAGCAAATAATTCTCGTCGGCAAGTGCGGCTGTCGTATGAATATGGATGTTGTGACACTTCTATAAATTCGTCGCCCCGACACTCCGCGGTAATGATAATGTATTGAAATTTAAAAACAGGAGCGAGACGCCGCTGCGGAATCATAATTTTTTAATGCGTTGAAAATTAATTACGTTCTACATGTCTGTGTACGCGTACTTACATTACCATATTATGTATGTGTATGTTACGTATACCTCTTATAAATAGTGGTATGTAGGTTACTGGCGGTTTGATAACACGTTGTAAATATAACAATATTCTAAACAAACATATCTATAACTTATGTTAAAATGAATGCAATATTATTATGAAAAACAAGTAATCTTACAGTTACGGTAATAAGGTTCAGCGATCAGCAATATTTATCAAGCGCGTATATCGACATTTAAACCACACAATAGAAGAAAAAGCCACCAAAATTATCCTTAGAAACACAAAGCATTTGTAACTAATCATAAAAAATTACTGGCAGTAATTACAGTAATGTATAGCATCAATGGCCACCAAGCATGAATTGGTCTATATGCCTGCTTGCTTCTTGTATAACACACTACTTATACAGATAGAGTTTGTTATACAAATATACAAGTACTACTTGCTAATTGATTGTATACAGGTTGTCTACAAAAATACGTTAGTAGTGGTTGTTACTTATACATTTTAGCTATACAAATACGCTAGTGCTACTAGCTAATTGTGCAATTATACAATCTTTTATACAAATATGCTAATATTCCTTGATAACTATACACGTGTACAATTAAACTTTGTTATAGTAACATATACTACTTGCTACGTTAATAGTGGTATAAATAAGAGTACCCCTCTCCCCTCGCCGCACTCTCCTCGGCCAAATAAATAGTTCCAACGTGTTTAGCGTCAAACTGTCAAACATGACAGCTAAGGTCCCGTTAAAAATGGATTAGCCGAGTGAAGTTTTAGCTCATAACGGCTGTGAAAGGCCATCTTTGTGCTGTTTCGTCAACGTATTAAGTAGTTGCACTTAACATATTTATTTAAAAAAAAATTACAGAAATGTTGCAGTTTTTAAAACAGATTACTTATTTAACTTATCTTTAAATAAAAGAGCCCCTTTTCTAGGGTTGATTTATGTACTGTGTCATGAGTTATGTAATAATACTTTTGCTGTAATATAATGCGTTTCAACTAATTGCACTTTGGGATATAATGTTAATAATGATAGGAAATGCGATTATTTATTTGTTTACATACTATTTTCATATACGATATTTAGAGGAAATCGTTATTATTATAATTGTTATACATGCTTAAGTATGTAATATATGTAGATATGAAACTACGGGAGACCTGGTGCATTCTTCACCAGGCCACAAGTCGGATTGGCAGCGATATTAGTATATTTCCCAATTCAACTCTTACGGAACACCAGAACAGGTTAAACAAAAAAGAAAATTTCCATTATAAACATAATCCGGAATGACCTAAAGTCGATAAAACTGGACTGAAACACTTAGACAAGCCATCCAGCGACACTCTACGTTACAAGTGATATGACCTTGGCCTTTACATTCGATTGTCCGTGGCGAAAGAACAGTAAGGTCCTTACTGGAGGTCACTCTGTCCTTGTCTCGCTAGTCACCAGACTCATTCCTACACCGCACAGTTGAAAGCCCAATGCCACCTTTCACCACATCCAGCTGCTCGACTGGATGATGATGGATGGTTACTAGTAAATCTTGATCTTAAGGCTTGTCTATCAGTCGATCTTCGTGTGGTTCGGTAACCGTTGTTTGTATGTGGTAATCTGGAATAGCTCATGTGTGGTGGAGAGCTTGACATTGAACGTGTCTTGTTGTTTTTTTTACATGCTAGGGTCAAGCTATATTCATCTTCAGTTGGGTTGACCACGTTGCCCAAAAAGATATTGTTCCGCTAAAACCACTACAGAATGAAAAATGACTGATAAAAAGTTAAAACACGATGTATTTGAAGGACTCATGCCAATATAATAATTGAAAGCAATAGAAACAATACAAATCTTAGTTTAGAAGCTCGATATAATATATAAAAATAAATATATGGTAATATGGCTTTCTAGTGCTCCAACACCAAAACGAAGTCGACTTAAATATATATGTATAAAAGTTGTGAATACACGAGTATACAACTAGTAAAGTAAAATGTGTCCAAGCAGTTCACACACTTACATGAACTATGAATTCAAGGAGAACGCAATAAGTGACAGAATAAATTGGATCTTGCATACGAGAGATATGGAAAGGCGACACAGTACAAAACTTTCAGTAGCAAAACTCGTCACAGTTTTGTAACAACATTTGACAGTGCTTCGAGCTGGTGTCCTACGAGATGTCGCACTTAGAGAAATGTTTTTAATAATTTAGCCACAGTACACAAAATCCTAACCACTCAAGCTGCAGGAAGTAGCGTGTCTCAAACTTCTGAAACGCGCGCTTTCAGGGGTCATTCACCCGTCCAGACGTTGCCTTCTTTCTTACAAGACTTACAGCGCGACTGCTCTACAATCACACACCTTATTACCAAACCATAAAGCGCATTACTACGTGCGCGATATCTGAAAAGTTTGCTTAACGACCGACCTTGTGCAATCCATACAACTTTTATTTCCTAACACGAAAGTTTATTTTTCTCTGTCAAAGATTGCGATATCATAAGACGGTGCTCCCGTTTTCTTTTGACGTACTTTTTCGAAAAGCTGAATTTGTATTCGACTTTAAGGGAACGTTCGAGCGAAACAAATGAAGCTCTCAATTTAATTGGATCAAACGATTTATTTAAAAAAACACGTAAGTACGCCAAAATTCTGCTTGATTATGAATTATATTAAAATTTACTCCGATACATTTTTTTAAATATACCGCATTAAGTCTAATAGTCCGTAGGGTCTATAAAATTATTAATATAATTTAAAAATTAAATATCATTGACTGCTACGTCAAAGGAAAACATCGGGAGAAAACCTGTACACAATAAGTTTTCCATAATGTTCTCAAATGCCTGTGACATCCTAACTCAGATTTGGACAGTACTGGCGGATAGCCTGGCCGCCTTTACTCTTACTTACACCAGTTACGTTTAAGTCCCATAGAATAGGTGGTGAGCCTATTGCCATACATCGGGCACGGATCCAGACTCTGAGTCACTACTCGAAATTATAAATTAGAAAAATCCAAGAGCAGCCGGACCCGGGATTTGAACCCAGGACCTCCCGACCAGTCGCGCTTGCAACCCCTTCGACCAACGACGCAGAGCGACATTTGTTATATTACATATAATACTATGTATTAATGCACATAATTATAACGTTTTGATTGCAACCTTGGATATGATACACAGTAGTTCTTCCGCTTTTGCTTTTTATATCGAACTCACCGCACATAAACAAAGTAGTTAAAAATAACAATGCAATTAAACGCATTAACTCGTTATTTACTAACGACCTTTTATACAAATTGTCCGTGCGCTTTAATGAATATTTATATCCATTTTTAAGTATCGTTTCATGTTTAATTACGTAGGTACCTACTCGAAATTATAATTAGAATTTTTATCAATATCATCGTGCTGCGCGGGGTCATTCAGTCAGATTGTGTCAGGATTGTCGGGTTGGAGATTGTTGGTTTACTGGAAATTATAAAACATAACATTATGCCTGTATGTGCCGAAGAGGTAGGCAGAGGAGTATAGCACTTTCACGTTAGACCAATTTTGTCATTCGCATTATGGAATCCCGCTTTAAGTGTGGTCCCATACACCGAGCACAAATTAAAAAACTATGCTACGACAAAAAATTTAAACATGGAAGTAGTTATAAATGAGTCTGGAGTCTTTCATTTAATTACAAATGTCCTGTCGGTTTGTTTCTTATTAATTTAAAAAATGTGACAAACGGGCATATAACAGTCTAAGACCAACGATGGACATCTATATAGTATACACGTGAACCGACAACCGTACTATTCAGAACGAAACACAAATTGTTTTAACAATTGCTTTGATAAAGCCCTGCAGTTATGTGGTGCTGCTGATGCAAGGATTTTCACTTTCTCTACACTGGAAATGGTGTTCTTGTTCAACATAATCTCTTTTGCTAACACATGTATTGTACGGATCTCTACGCCCGTCAGCGACTTTGTGTATACAATTAAAAAGGGGTCTCCCACTAGCGCGGTTACGACACCCTGATAACAAAACAGACAATTGTCTTACAAAAATGAGTAAATCTTAACAAATTGATGACTAATTAGTGCCTAGACTGCGTCTAGCTTGATTTTTTGCTATCTTCAAGAATAGATATGCACATACATAAATAAGTAGATGCATAATATTACAACATATGATGTACAATGTTTTATGTAGGTATATTAGTACGACTTGACATGCAGTCACCTGAACCCGAATTAGGCAAAATTCAGTACAATGGAAGCCAAACAATTAATAAACTACATATTAGATAAAAATCAAAATATGCACAGAATCAACACAAAAACGTTCTAATAACACAAATATTATATTTGTTCTTGCTTCGAACGCAACCCCACAGTCAACCTTTCCAGATCCTAGTGCATTAGACCATGGAGATATTAATGGATCTTGCAGTACCATAGACCGGTCTACTTGAATCTTTTACCGACAGTTAGGGAAGAAATGTTACCATGTATTTTAGTTTAATGGGAAAATTCTTCAGTGAATATATCAAAAACTGTATCACTGTCTTTATCATTGTGAGATGGTATCCGATAAAAGTTTATGATTAGTACACTACCATCATCATCATCATCATAAGCCAACTCCCCTCCACTGCTGGACATAGGCCTCTCCAATAGCACGCCACTGAGCTCGATCTTCAGCTCTTCGAATCCAACCACAAGTAAATAAGTACACTATATCAAACGTCAATTCTCAGAAAAACCCGTAGTCCACAGGTACCTACGTAATATCTTATATTTTATTAAATATAACAGATATGATTATTACAATTTTTTTTTATTCCAACAATTTGATTTTTTTTTATTACTTTAATAAGCTATGTTTGGTTCCTTTTTTTAGAGAGTTATTGTATTTACGTTAATATTTACTTTAAAAAAAGAACGCAAATGATCCTTAAAAGAACAAAACATATAAAATAATTGATCCTCCTCAAATACCTGCAGAACCCCTTCACGGACGGAAGCATTGCGTGTGGAACTAACAAAACGATACAAGTTCGTCGATCCCGCCATATTTATTGCTTTTACTTTTTAATTTATCGCCGATCGAAGGACATGTGAGTGCCGTATTCGCGGAACTCCGGCTGCTTTCTTGGCGAGTGCCAATCTCCAAGGCGTCACAGCAACTTGCGTCATACAAACGTCGAAATCTGAAACGTCATTATTCAAAACTGAATCCTACAACATACAAATAAAAGTTTTTTAGGCACCAGGATTCTCTTCCAATGAAAAAAAACCACTAAATTTATTACAGGTTTATCAATAACGTCCCATTCTATCAGAAACATTTCAAACTAATCTAACTCTTATAAGTAAGGAACAGTAGGGCGTTAGTAGCACCGTTTATTTGTATTACACTTTTTTTTTCTAATCGAGAACTTCTATGTCGTTATATCGTTATGGGGCTTAATTATCATTTTTTATTATAAATCGTCAGCAGTATTAACAATCAATTATTATCACGTCAAAACACAGATAACATACAAAAGTATATGTAGATAGATCGAACTACCTAATGTGAGCGACATGGTAACAATGATCGAAGACTGCACTCGGGGTATAATGAGCGGATCTCGCTTCGTCAGCGGCCATGCATAATCTGGTAAAAATAGACCCCTTGTCTCTGCTCGAGAGCCGTTGTCTATGCCACCGACTTTTTTTTTCGTCTCAATAAAGCTCTATTATGCTCTAGAACATGGATAAGGGAGTGATTTTTAATACTTTTGCTGCATAGGTAGGTTTTTTATTTTACTTCTTCATATATTTAATTGTTAAAGAAAACATACGTTGATTTGATTATTTTATCTTTCAGTATAGACAGGACGTAAAGTGTGTAATTTATTACTATATAAAATCCAAATTATCACAGCATATAAACATGTTCTATATAACAAACTTTATTAAATAATTTTAGTCCTAGTAACGTCGCCTGAATTAAACCGGGGAAATACCGAGAGGTTGATCTCTCGATAATTTCTCAAAGCTTTAAAAATACAAAAGTGACATGAGATACCATTCCAACGTCCGTTGTGAATAGGGCTGTCACAAAACCAAATTTACTATCATTAAATGGATTGGATATTTTTTGCGTATAATGAGACCTTTTTACACATTAAAATAATTATTTATGATTTAATATTAATTATAAAAAACGTCTTTCTTCATATAGCCCCGAACACACCTTAACTAACAACAACCGTAATTTGTCTATAACGCGAGCTAAAAGCATTTATATACTGTTACATAATACTAAATATCATGTGTCTTTAATCTCGCATGATCAAACAAAATATTTATTACGAACGGTAACCCTAGGATGCGTTCCATTGGCGTTCTTCTTATAATTAACTGAAAATAGATCTGTCCTTCTCCGCCCCGACGCATTTATATACTGCTTATCCTCTCGCACCTCATAATTACTAATTATAGATGAAATAAAAGAATCTACAGACATTACTCATAGAAATTAAGCAATTTGAATTTCTCTGCAGCTTTTAGATGCACTGAATTTATGGCTACTTTTACTAGCGTAATCTTACAGTGAAATAGGGCCCGTAAAAGAATCAAGACAATTTCGTTAACAATTCCACGTTTTAATGGGTCTAATGAAAACTTTATGTTCTGTGAAAAACAATCATATTGCCAACCGTGGACGATCGCGCGGCAATCGTGCCAACATAACCGTTAAACATATTATGATCGCACGGATGTCAACTGGAGCACAAACGACTCGTCAAGTGTGTGATTTGGTCAATGGAACAAAAAAGTTTACTACTTTTATCATTTCCAATAGTATTGTTTTAAATTGTGGCCTTGAAAACGCTTCACCAATTAACACAAATCCAAAAAGACTGTGTAGATCCTGACTTATATTCTAATCGAATCATATTAAAATGCTCTGAACACTGATGAAATCTAAGTAAAGTTACATGACACTAACACACTAAGCACTACCTACTAACTAGGACACTAAGGCAAGGGTGCTAAGCAGCAATCGAGCTCTGTTTTAACTTGATTATTTACATTATGCCAGGTTGTAAGCGCTATAAGCGCATTCAGAAGTTCTAGCGCTTAACGCTGCAAGGTTGCTACAAACAAAACCGGGCAACCAAAGAGAAAAAACAAATACGTCATATAACATTTAAAAGCTAATTAAAACGCGACTCTTTCAATCACCTATCAATAATCGATAGCGCGTATAATATAAACATACAATGAGTTACTAATTTGCTCTCTAAAAACCACAAGGTCACAAGCGTTTTATCCTTCCAAGAAGTCCGCGAATGACCGTGACTGGGTGACTCAAGCAGGCTAGCCTGGTCGATCGTATGTTGATTATAATAATAATAATGAACACGGCATCATTACAAGCTTTGTCTATTAATCGCCATTTTTATAAGACATTCGCATTTAACTTCGGGTAGGGGGAGGAGTTGAGAATTTATAATTGGACCGTTACTGATGTTTAATGTGTAATAAAATTTTTGGATATATACGAAATAATCGAGCGTGCTGATTTTTATGCGCTGACAATTTTCATATAACATGTCAGAACTAATAGTCGCTTATTATGAAATCAAGTGGATAATTTTAGGTGGAAACGCCGCGGAAATTTTTAATCTTTAGGGAGCGGATGAGGCAGTCTTTCCTGGTTAATATGAACAATATTAGCGAAGCATAATACATATTGCTGACAAGGGCGACCACATGTTAGGTGGTACCCTAAACCGCTTTCAAGACTTTTGAAACAGGGAAAAATATTTACATTAACTTGAACAACGAATACGGCAACAGAATGTCCATATCTTGTTAATACTTTTACGTCATAGAATAATAAAAAAAACCTGTTTTTGTATAGATTTCTTAAAACTTCGTTCAGTAAAAGTATTATCCCAGTATCCGTGGGAACAACGCTATAAGGCTACCACTCCATAAAACAGAAATTCCATTGGGGCTGTGAATTTGACCCGGCTAAAAAGCTCTTCTATCTCTATGGAAAAAACCTTTTAATAAGATCTTGTCTATGAGAAAGATAATAAACAAACCATAAACCACACTTATCGTAATAAGTACATGTTTGTCGTAACAAATAATTATATAATATATTAGGTTACGTTTAATGAAAATTGATGTATATATACATATGTATGCATTTGGCAATAGTCTCACCACCTATTCGATGGAACTGGTGAAACGTGGGAGTGTACTACACTCCTCTGCCTATCCCTTCGAGAATTAAAGGCATGATGTTAACTTATTGTTGTTGCTATATATATATAACTTTCATGTAAGTTTATTTATTCTATGTACACAATTTTTATATGGTAAATATTCTTAAAAACACATTACGTATTTAAAAACAGTTATCAATAAAAATAATGTCTTCCAATCGACTAAGGAATGCAAAGACGTGAAAAAATAGACATTCACCGTGCACATCCATTTACATGATATATGAAAATAATATATAATATCAATCATATGCATATACTCCGATTTATGTGCGTCTTATATACGTCCATTTTATTATATTTTTACAACACTGTTTAATATTTCGACGAAGAACTGCAGTCGTGTTAAAATTTAATCATTAATTTTACCTCAGACCATAACTAGCTTCAAAGTACATCGTCACGGTAAATGATTTAAATTCTTTCTTCAGTTTTCCTTAAATATTTGCTTTATTTCATCAAACAATTCCATCGAGGGCCGCGGGTTTTTGGATTTCCAATTACAAAGAATCTTATTTGTCTAGTTGTTAGTATTTAGATGTTATGTTTGTAATATTATTCTCCATATTTTGACACTGTAGTCGTCAGTGAGGTTTTTATGTATACATCAATACGTATAAAAAAATTGAGGCGTCTGTTTGTAATATTAAAATAATATGTTTTTGTATGAGTGCATATTAAATTATATACGGTACATGTAACAAAACCGTAGTTTTTAAAATTTTTGTCTGTCTGTGTCTGTTTGATCCGGAGTATCTCCAAAACGGTTAAAAGGATTTTGACGTGACATTCACTGGCAGATAGCTACATCGTTATAAATTAAAACATTTTTATACCCGACATTCTTAATGTAGTAAAATATTGTGTAAGTATGTTTCAATCAAAACAGAAAGTATTAAAACCTTATCAAAATACTTGATATACTCAGTGGAATCACCTTCACACTACAATATTCGTACCATATACATATAGTAGTGGGAAGATAATGTAGCATGGAGACAAGTATTGCTGCTACACAAGTTTCTAAATTATTATACGAACGTTTTTCTAACTTTGATATACAAAATTTATTAATGGTTTAGATATTAGAATTTGCATTCATTTGCTTTTCATTTTACACAAGATCACACTCTATGGACAATAAGAACCGTACCACCGTATTTTAAGATATCAACACCGAAGATATAACAAAGGTGTTGCCAGTTCCGACATGTTACATCTATAACACAAAATTATTGTTAATGAGAAACTTTTAAAATTTAATGACGTCAATACACATACATGTAGTTAAAATGCATCGTGCACGTATTCGACCGCATTAATATTCATAAAGATGTTTAGATGTCGTTACAACGTTTATAGTTTTTATTATATGATTTGCCAATGACTAGGAGATGACAGCAGTTTATTTCATTCCGCAGCAGATTACATCGCTGATAAAGATAAGAATTATAACATAGTATTGTTGCTAATTAAGCCAAGGTATAATGGTAATTTGATAGCTGTACCTACTATATAAAGTGGTTGAATAATTGTAAAGGGAATTCGCGCCGAAATTTACGTCCTACTGTAGATTAAAAACATAAAACAGTAAACCCTGAACGACGGTAATCAAAGCATTCTATTATAGAAGTAATTAAAAATAAAATTAAGTATCTAATAATAAAAATAACAAAAAACCGGTAGATTCTCTGATAAATATTAAAATTCATTATTTCGCAAATATGTGTAACATAATATAGTCCAGAGGTAATTTTAGTGTTAAACGGTCTATACTATATTACAATATAACTTTTAAAAATTTGAAAGTCAAACGTTTTTAATTTCTAATGTGCCTAGGTATATATGCGTTGAGTCATACTATATTAACAATGTTGATAATGGTATCAATATATCTAGTATCATAATCTTTATGATACAAATGAAAACGGAAATCATTAACACAAGTTGTTTAACATCTTTCATCTACTCGTAATGAAAGTCGTAAAGTAACCTCCTTTTTAATATACCTAATTAATTAATAATACGAGCAATTAAAAACATTGGTAGACACTTTTATGTATATTGCATCTATTAAATATCTTTAGTATGAAGCCAATAACATATTGTTAAAAAAAACATACTGGTATTAATTTTGATTCGGTATACGCAGTTGCTTTTAAAGATCACCCAAGAATTCAAAGCATTCTATCTCCGGTACTTTGATTAAATCAAAGGAGAGTGTACATTATTTTTAACCTGCGGAGCGAAACGTCAATTACACTGGATGCGTTTCGCGCCAAATGTGACGTTTCGCGAATCTTCAAAATGGCGTCAATGAATAATTAGAGTCAGGCTTGCAATAACTGGCCATAAACCAAAGACGCATCGGTGACGCGGCGCGCTATTTCCGTCTGCGTCGCCCCTCGACAAATGCTAATGTCCTCTAGGACACTCCAGCCGCTCCCGTTCGTGTCACGACTATCCGATTATGATACACCTACAAACGATTTGCTCTGACCTCTAAACCGCCATTGTGGACGTGTATAAAGTATTCAATGTCTTCTAAATGTAAGCTCTTTTAAGGTTGTCATTTATGCAAAGAAGACCTTGTCTTTCATTTGCTGTAGTTAGCAGCGAACTCGTATTTTATTGAACAATCGTATATCACTAATAATAAGACGAATCTGGATTTCATTAGGGCGGCAAAAAATGTAATTGTGTTAGCGTTAATAGAAATTTGTTATCGTCGAAATAAACCGCTAATCTCATCTGACGCCATTTTTATACTAATAGCAAAAGTGAATGTTGAGAATAAGAACAGGTAATAAAACAACAATTTCCTCATCAGTTCTTCTATCGTTCCTATGTTAAACTGTATTGAACAACTGTAATGTTGAGTCGCCTCGTAAAATGAGAGCAATTAAGACCATAATCAACCATTTTCGCCAAGTGCGGTATATCAGGCTTCGCATGCTTAGAGAAAATTAAGGAGAGCTATAAGGCGGATACGTTTCATTACGATAATAAGTATCCTTCACCGTTATAACGAGTGATATTTAGTCTTAACAGAATTACTTAATCTAATATCTAAATCTCTAAATCTTAATAGTAAAGAACAATCTCCCTGCACCAATAATTTCGAAGTATTCCATATCAATTTGGTACATCGTGCCTTAGATGCGAAATCATGCAAGGATGCTTTCAACTGGGCATTGTTTATGTTTATAAGATCGATAAACAGGCTTATAATAAATTCTTTGCATGCATCGGAATCTACAGATAGACCCATAACTCGCTTAGGAAGCTTTTAATTAGCACGCTTAAAATTGCTTTTTCGTGTTGCGAAACGATTTAGGTGTGGTGCCGTCCAGTACATTTATTTCAGGAATAACAAAGTGCAACCATGTTACATCGGCTGTATTAAACTTTTATTGCCCTCGCTGCCATTCTTCGGCCTCTGCGAGTGTGCGAACACGCCATTAATTACACCCGAAACCATTTAAGAGATTTATTATATTTATTCTGAAAAATTTTAAAGATTACACGGCTACTGCATTTATGCGACACTCCGAGCTCTGGTAACGTCGCAGTGATGTATACTTTACCGGAAATAAACGCAATATATCATGATATAACTTTAC
>DWME01006568.1:0-13501 GCA_018244795.1 Parelbella ahira ahira | reverse complement strand
CCGGGCACAATTCCAGACTCCGAGTCACTACTAGAAATTCTAAATTAGGAAAATCCAATAGCACCCAACACGGGATTTGAACACAGGACCTCCCGATCGGCAGTCACGCTTGCAACCACTCGACCAACGAGGCAGTCTTACGAGACATATGTAGATAATTTTCACAGAAAATTATCTATAAAAGTATAGCTACCCGAAATATGAATACATGTCGATATGTTTATCAAATTACCTACATACATATATCGCCGCACGGACTCCACCTGATCGGGTTCAAATGGCCATGCGTTAATTGCTCCAAGATATCATAATATTAATAGAAGTAACCTAACAATGACACCTTTCTCACTTTAGTTTTAGCATATTCTAGAATGTTCACATACAAATCACACAAATACCTATCTAAAGCCAAATATAGCTGCTATCATAAATCAAGATCGAATCCTATGAGGTATTATCTGCCCCACCTCTGCCGCTCGGTTTCATAATGGTATAATCAGTTTCCATCGAGCTGCCGCCAGTCTTTGAGTGGAACAAAATTCTTCGTAACTCCAAAATGACGTTCTCCCATCACACTTTATACCCGTTATTACGGAACGAGGTATTTCATCTCAGTGCAAAGGGCGAGCATCTTGTAACATTTGTTAATCGGCCTGCGTCTCTTCCATTTAGCTCTCACCTTACGCCGGCCGCTTAACAGAAGCTATATTAGAAAATTCCTTAATTCTTATTAGCCGCAGCTGCGGCCCACTTTCGCAGTACGTATGTATGTACATGCCGTCGAGATCGCGATGTCGTGGTTATGAGAGGATTACGGTATAAAAAATACATACATTTTATGAAATTGCTACAGAGAACAGCCTGTACGTTACGAAAATTTACGATTCTGGACGTGAAAGTCCTTTAAAGAGAATAATATATTATACAAATTTATATACGATTATGTCCCTCTATTGGGAACGGATCTCTCTTGTACTTATATCGAGGAGCGAGGACACCTCGAACATCTAACACGCTGCACGAGTGCGGATTAATGGAAATACAAATCAGCGAAATGAAATAATATGGAGATAGACTTCAATAAATAGATTAATCTTTCATGTGATTCTTGATTCGCGAATCGAATCGCGATCGTGAATTCGCTTGATATAAGCAGTAAAACATTAAAGAATAAAATCTCCAGAAACGATATTTTTATAAAATTCTACTACTGCAGTTGTTTGTTACATTGTTTTGTTAGAAAATTGGTAGTTTCGAACAAAGAATGAAAAACATTAAAATTATACTTCTGATATGCAAAAAGGTGTGAAGATTTGATTTGTTATATATGTATTTATTTCATTACATCTTTTATAAACTTAATAATTATCTTATCACTGTATTCATACCAAGTAACAAACCTTAGACACTAAAAGGACTCGGGAACGAAAACCTTATACTCGCCTTTCCATCAAAAGTTACCTTCAGCACTTCCATCTAACTCTATTCTATTAAACCTCTACCAAAAAATCTATCCAACCGTAGATCAACGAAAACTGCAAGAATCACATGAAAGATTTTATTAATACACTCAAGAGTGCAAGTTATAAAACCTCTTTCTATATAAGTATAAAGATGTAAGGCGTCCCGATTTCGTCGCATTAGGAGAATCCCTTCAAAGCGTCCATTTCTTTCCTATTTGTGTGACAGCTCGGGTGCACCGCACTTACATTGAGCTGATTGCGGAAAATACCCTTTTTACGGGCGGAAATTTTTTTACACTTACATTGACGTGTCATATTAGGAAACTATTGATTTGTACCTGAAATAGATGTATGTACATCGAAAATACGTAAAAAATCCTATATTGCAGGGTATATATTTAATCTGTTATGTAGTATATAATATTATCCGGGGGAAGGAGTACATGTGAGTATATACATATAAATGTATTTTATGTATGTGTATATGTTATTTAAAACATGAAACATTTATATTTCTTATTATTATTATTACTTCAGGACAATATATTTACATGTAACATCCTTGATACCTAATTATTTTTTATATAAAAGTCATAATACATATGACATGAATCCTTTGAAAATATTATTCTTATAACAGACTAAAAATATAAGACCCGAACGTCAAAATTCATCACGTCATAACCATAGACAACACAGCGAAGTTTTCTAATATTATCTGTTGCTTAACTGTAAAACAAACTTGGGCGTATTACACTCACGTCTAATAAAAACGAATGGCACAATAAATTTTATTCTAAGCGCGTGCTATTTTTAAATTTATATTCTTCGTTCGCCATATTTATTGTACCCGCCGGAATTATGTTAACCGGATACAATTATCCTTAAGTCGCGTAGTTTTCTTTTAATTTCGAAGCAAAGAATCTTAGCTGCCAGTGCTTATATAAGTCAGACTTAACTAAAGTAGATTTCTTCCAGTTTTTTTGTTTGTTTTTCCTCTTATATTTATTTATTATTATGTCTAAAAAAGCTTTTTATAAATTTCTTTTAAAAAATACATCTGTTCCCTCCGAACCCCGTCTTTTATGAACCGATCAGGAAGATTTTTTTATTAAGAAAATTTTTTAATAGTACTCATTAAAATTAAAAGAAAATGTATGTATTTATTATATGTATTCATTGTCTATACATAATTTAAATAGGACAATACAATGTACAAATAGTATTGTTTTTGGAGTCGTTATATTAGGTATTGCAATTATATCGCATTTCCTATGCTGACACTGACTAAGAGATAGTTTTAGAAACAAATAATACACACATATTAAAATTCTCCCAATAAAGGAACGCCCCTTTTAGGTTGAAAAAAATAAATAAAAATAAATACATTCCATAAACACGAAGACGACCATGAGAAAAATAGACTACATATATTTAGATAATACGAAACCTTATGTTTGCATTTGAATATCTAAAACTAGGATCGTAACCCATTTCTAACGGAATAGTAACCATAGCCATCCTCTCACATTTAATGCAAATGATCCCGTTGGATAAACATCTCAAAATTCGGGAAATGAAAAGTTTTATTGTCGTTGCTCGTTCGCGCCAAATCGCACTCTTTTATTTTATCTATAATACAATTTCCGCGCCGCCTACAGCAAGCTATGATCAACCGATTTAATGTTTTAAATTATTTTACATTGTCATTAATACAATATTGAAATAAGTGCAAATAACCGCTCGTTTCAAATGAAATAAGTTTTTTTTTTACAAAACCTGTCCATTTTTAAGAAACCTTGACACTTGTTTTGCAAATTGTGTTATAAAAAATTTCGTAGCTAATCGCGGACTGACCTCCATCTACACTGTATAATGGACCTAATTTTTTATAACAAATCACCTTTTCACATTACTTATGAGTGAATAAACCTAAAGGATATTTTTTAAACTACGTACCTCTCACCACTAACTCTTTAAATATTCTAAATTCAAATTCGGAAAAGTTACTTGTCTATGAACTACCTTTTATATTTACGACAAAATATGCATATAAACGGAGACAATAACACCATCTCTGTTTAGCTCGAGTCTGTGATAGATAGGCTATTTCAGTCTAAATATATTTTTGTCTAAGTAAATATAGCTGATTCCAGGTATCTGCGACAGCCAACGAACGCGCTTAAACGTCCCTTCCCGAGCGTTATCTAAATGACTAACAATCCATTCGAGCGAGGTGCGCCGTACGGCCCCAGCTTTTACCCTAAAAAATGGGAATTTAGGGCTAAATGTAATTTATGATGGAACTAGCCAGTCGCCCGCAGCTCCGCCCTCATATTTAATTTTAATACTTTATTTAACAACGCACAGTTCTTGTATGTGGAATCTTTCCAATCGTGTCTCTTGCGCGACTAGACTATGGTAGTGGGCGGTAATGGTTATAAAATAATTACAATAACCAAAACGTACAGTAACAAACACAATTATATCTGCAATTAAGAGTAAAGCTTAAAAATAAATGTTTTAATTTATATTTGGTACGTTACCAAACAAACCGAGCAGCAACAAAAAATGGTCGTACCGCACTCGAATTATTACTCGTATTTTGACCGCAACATCAAGTTTTTCTCTCGATATGATAATGAGCACGTACACAAAATTTGTAAACAGATTTATTATAAATGTCCTTCACCAGAAAAATATTTATATTGTTGTATAACATTTAAATGTAAAAGAGAAAGCAGGAAAAATGCGGGAAAATACCTATGCAAATGCGTAATGAAACAAAAGCTAAATTAGGAAATTTTACTTAAAAAATATGTATTTTTTTTTATTTAATAAGTAATAGGTACATATATTACGTAGTCTTAGCTTTTTTACGCAATGAGTGGACATAATATTTCTCAGCATTCTCTATTGTTACAATTAATTAATAAAAAACTACGAATAAGTTTTAAAATAGCCAATGAATCAAAACAGCTGGTGTCGGCCAATGACATCAAAGACATTAGGTATTCTGTACCAGATTATTCGTATTATTACTTAGTACTAGATGTTAAAAAGTCTTGGTTAAATAAATCATTGGTAACAGGACTGACGAAATAGGACTGTTGGTAACATTCGCCAAATCACTCTAAATTTGTGGAATTAGTTTATCAGGATGTGTAATATTCAAAAACCGTCACCGAAGTGTACTCGTAAAAACAAAAAAAAAATACATTTGTACGTGCGATCCATCAGTTCGAAACACAAATTGTTTTAACAACAATTGCTTTGTTTTAGAAATAGGTTTAGCGGCGGCAACATCCCGAGCGAACCGCATACTCATGCATGTTTTACCACTTTCATATGCAACATTAATATTTTTTATGTGACGAAAATGACAAAACTACACGTAGTAGAATCGTTGGATATTTGTTGCGGCAATATTTACATTGTCACGTTAGTCACCGCGCTCGCCCCCGAGAGACGGCTGAACTATACTCGATCACGCTACAACAGCGCACTGTTAGAAATACGCATTCGTGGTCAGTCCATCTGTTGGAGTTTCATGTGCCTATGTGAATCTGAAGGTCTTTATAAACACCTAATGTTATTATAAAACTCTCCAGTAGCCCGCCACTGAGATCCCGCGAGCTTCAGCTTTTCGTATCCAAAACTTCGCCTAGATTATGAGGATAGTGTTATAATATCATGCCAAGTCTTTTACGAGGCCAGCAGAGAACACCGAGTTCCAGATATCATACTAAGAATTCTATATTTTATTATTTTAAACTTAATATAAAAACAACATATATTAACTGCTAACATATACCTATAAACTAACTAACCAACTAACTAGCAAATAAACTAACTAGCTAACATATATAAAATATAAATTTTTCCACATTATTCATGTAAATTGGCCACTGAAGTTTATACACATGGACATTTGTGCCGCTCTAAATACATTTAAGTCCGGTGTTACGTCAAACTAAAACATGTTGATAGTCCTAAGTACAAATAGTAACCAGATGAGACCAGGCCTGTTACGAAATAGATAGGTCACATATGAGTTACGAATGCGTTGCTTCTACTAAAGTCTGGATTGGAACAAGATAAGTTCAGATCGACAAGGAACCAATACTAATGTGATACAAAAATGCATTAGTATCATCTTAAGCACTCCAATCCTAACACAACAATAAATTAATGCAGTTTAACGGCAGAAATGGATGGAACAGAACATTAAATATTAAAATATATCCCCTTAAAACTGATACCATATTTAACTAGTGAAACATGGGAGTGTACCACACTCCTCCGCCTACCTCTTAGGGAACTACAAGCGTGATATTACGTTTAATAATAAAGCCAAACGTCGCGCTATCGAACTCTTCAGAGTCTTCACACTTATACACTTTGAAATGTAATGCTTATAGTCCTGACATTTCTTTTGTACATCTCATACTCTTGAATCGTACGCAAACAAATTGAGTATAGAGTGTTTCCACACGCACAAATCAAAAGGTTCCGCCCGGATATTACGTTACCAAAGGCTGTGATCAAATTATTACGAGCCTAATTCAAGCGCGTATTTAAGCCTTCCGCACAATGGAAAGGCTTTCAACATACGACACTGGCCTATTGTGAAACTGGAAAATAGCAAAATACCGAACGGCGGCCATATTTATTTTTTATGTAATAGTAGACTTTAGTTGTGTGCGGCCCACGGCTGCGGCTCACGGCCGAGGTTTGCGGCTACGATTGAAACTTTCTCCTGTATGTATTTCTGTTATCGATAATCATGATAGGCGTCGAATTTAAGTAAGCAACTAAGTAAGGAATACTTTTTTCTGCACAGTGTAGGATTAGCCAGCATTTCGGGTACAAATAGTGGTTTAATTTGTAAGCGATTATGTATAAGAAATATAAGTGACTGTCTATTAATAAATCATTTTACATAAACTCTTCGACACTTAAATATACTTTCATAAGTGGAGACTGCTATTTAAAAAAATACTTTCTAAATTTGGTCTTGAATTAATATTTCATTGTGTAACCGATTTTATTTTTATAAATAAACAGTAATTACTCTCTTAGCATATCATTTTCTAATTGAATAACACGACTATTAACTCTTAGGCAATTATTGGTCAAATATTTTGTTTTAATTAGATCTAGACCTAGATTAGATCCCGAACTTATCGGACTATCCATAAAAAATCTACATGACTTAAGCCGATACATAATTTAGTTGAATCAGATATTATTATCATAAGTGTATTAGAATATACAACTTAATCATAAAGTCGTTATGAACATGAATGCAATCGTTAAATGATTCTCATCAGAATTTAATAAAGACTTATTAAAAAGTGTGGACGCTTTAACCGCAAACACCGCAGACGCAAGACGCAGCCTCACGCCGCAGCCGCACGCCGCATCTCTCGGTATCGTACCATTACTCAAATCACCGGCGAACAAGACCTCATCTATCAAAGTCGCGCCGTTAAAAAACGTTCACGCACATTTTTTAGGCGACTTTATTTTGTATCGGACTTTTTACAATGCCTCACCGTACACCATAACAGCAAAACCTAACAATAGACTTACACCTACGTGAATATACATATACCCTGTTTTACATAACGGTCGTTATATTTACAATATTACAGTCGCTTTGTACATATATGTATATATTTGCTAAACGTATCAAATTACAGTAATCAATAGACACCATCCACGTACTGGCCACGAATTACTTTTAGTTCGATGTGGAAGATTAAAACCACTGTCTGCCACACCGGCCAAAACCTGGCTTACGAAACAGACTTCATGCCGGAGGACCAAACTGCAAACCTTGTGGTGAGGAACTGAAATCTGAACTGATACACTCCATTATAACTACAACGATATGTATTCACTAGCTTTTACATGATGGCTTGATAACAGACGCACTTACTTTCGCGATTATTAATATAGACTTTCCTAGTTATATATAGACTTCCTAAGACTCGCAGACTAGATCATTGATATAATTCCAAATAAATTCGCCGACGTAAATAAACATAACCTTCCCTTTTATAATTCTCGTAGTTGAAAGCACTAGTCGCTATTAATTAAAACAAATTTCAGTAGTCTCAAAAGCTCTTCAGCGTGGCAGAATGACGGGCTATCTCTGAATTGAATTCGCCATTCTTAAACGAAAACGAGCATCCGGCTCTCCGTAGGCGCTTGTCAAGCAAGTCGCCTTGTGGCGACATCACAGATGCGAGCTCCTTAGGTATTGTATCCAGTGTCATTGTTATAGAAGTTTCGAGATGTTTCTAGATAAATTCCAACAGCGAATACTTGTATGAATTTTGTTAAGGCATCAATAATATTATGTATACAGTAACTATGCTTTATTGCTTAATATATCATATAAATATATTGAAATAATAATTACGTAACTAAATAAATAATTACAGAGAATATAAAAGAAGTACCTCACATATATAATCATAGAGATATTTGCATGGTTCCTTTTGCCTACCCGTAAAGGATCTGGCGTAGTGATAATATATCAATAATAATAAGACAATATTCTAATAGTTGGCTTTACAACCTTCATTTCAGTAGCCGTAATTGTGTTATATTCGGTACAAGGTGTTTCTTTTCCTTTACTTCTTACTAACTTCTTCAATACTCACTTTAATCCCATTCCTGAAATATACGTAAGTATCTACGGATTTACAGTCTCTCAACATCATTAGACCAGCTACGGTACAATAACTAATAGCGTTAAGGAAACTTATAGAATTATTTTAAGAAATGTACTAAACATTATATTCGGAAATCTGCTAATCATAATTGCAAGGACTCTCTTAATAATGTTAATAGTACTGTTAATGAATTTGCTAAATACATATAATACTAAGGAATCTTCTAATAATAATATTAAGGAATTAATGATCACGGTATCAGCTAATAATGACATCAAGGTATGTATTAATAATAATTTAAAGTGTAATTCCACGATCCGATAGTATTTTCCTTTGGCGTCGTTCAGCTCTTCACAAAAGCTTACATCTGTGACAGCCGCAAGGCCAGTCGCATGACAAGTGAGATGTTTGTTGCTGAGAATAAGAAATTTAAATTCAATAGCGCATATTTATCAAATCTAAAATGGAAATTTGAAGTATTCTCTGGAAGATTACTTTGGGGTATTACATATGCTTTAGTTAAGTTTTCGCTCGATATAATCGATCCGTATATATAACGAAGCCCCTTGTATGTATTTGTCAGTGTGTGTGTGTGTGTATACAAAAAAAATCTAATAGGTCTAAAGTTGGATTTACGTTCGGTGGAAGATTTTTGCTACTTGCAAGCCTGCTACGCTAGGGCAAACCTCCCTACCCAAATCTATCTTCCTAACCAAACCTTACTCAGGCTTACTTAGGGTAAAGTGTAAGGCATAACATACACGGCCACGTTGTTATATTATTTTACTTATATCAAGTCCCTATGCCGATATTATTACGTCGTGCTTACACTACCCTCACTCTTACATTTGCCTCAAAACCCTACATCTAGATATTACTTAGCCCTATTTCATATATCTAAAAGCAGCAGACGGCAAATGTATAATATTCCGTACGTTTAATAGCAAGTGAACTGCAAACATTAGTACAAAACTTCTAACACAATAAATAAATACTACTATTAAACTTCTTATTATTGAAGCCTTGTACGCCAATTTGTAAATAATCAAAAGATTTAATCATCCGGAAGTGGATATTTGCGAAATGAAATTTCCGAAACACACGGTAGCGCAAAGAAAGGCGAAAGAGCATTTCGCGAAAGCGGGTCGGCTCTGTCAATCGTCAGCTTAGCATAATACCAAAGTGGATGCCGTGCTTTAATTTACCAATTTGACTGTACACGCGAACACTAAAATCATAACATTCGCGCTAAACAAAACTTAATGGCATGTGAAACAAAATTGCCGCAAATAAATATTAGTCAAGTGCAATGTTTATGGCCGCGACGTAAACTATTTTTCGCGCTATACATATATACTCGGTTTAACCATTTGTACACAATGAATTGAAAATGCTATTTTCCGTTTTTATATAAGATTTTTATAATCATAATTATACTTCGTTTATTGTACATACATATATACACGTCTTAATGCCAGGTTTCTTACGAGGTAGGCAGAAATCATAGGATACCAAAAAACCTCTATTGATCATCATCATCATCAGCCTATCTCAGTCCACGGCTGGACATAGGCCTCCCCCAATGAGCGCCATCGCGCCTTGTCCTCGGCTTATCGTATCCAGCATCTGGTTATGGTAGCAGCCATGGTAACGGCAGAGCAGGGGGTGCTAAGCATCCCCGGCCTACGTACAGCTACCACAAACATCTGACCCTGGCTACGTATAATTCCTCTATTAATGAAACTAGTTTGTTATTCGTTACATTTTGTTAATAATATTTACCTAATACCTAGTACCTTTAGTTAATAATAATGATTATTATTATTATTTACTGTAAAAAAATTTAAATGTATTCTTGCGTAGGTTTTTCATAGAAAGGCATACTCTACCACGCTACTATATTAAAGATTAATTTATTGTCATGAATAAATGCTTTTTTATCTGTCCTTTGATTGTTTCGTTACTTCTAAAATATTGAATTGCAAACATTGTGCAGTAGCGTAAGAATCGCGCTAAGGTCAACCGGCCCTTGCGTTTAATTGACTGTTATCTTAGCTTACAGGGTTAATGCGATTTCTTTAGAACTACGATTCTAAGCTGTTTGGCCAAAGTTTCGAGCGTCTGGATATTAAGGCGGATCTAGGAACTAATTTCGGCTCCAACGAACTTCTCTTTGTTGTTGGAGTACTTCCTCCCTTTGCCGCTAACGACTCCAGTCCTACTAGCGTTCGAAGTGAGATAATCTTAAAAAGTTTCTGCACGAATTTATATTTTAACGGTTTGTTAACCATGCGGTTGATATGAATATGATAGGAACCGATCTATACATATCGATTGCTTTGTTGTGTACCACGGGTATATATTTGATCCCTGTTATATGAGGAAGATATGTATGTGTATATACATATATATGTATATGTATATATGTATATGTATATACATATATTTGTGTGTGTGTGTATGTGTGTATCTTTAAAAGAACGCACAGGTTGCTCTTTCGTACTTTGTCTCATCGCGCCCTATTTGTACCAAATATCCCCAGCTGTCTTCTTAACAAATATCATTAATAATTCTACTCATCGGCTCTTATTAGAACCACCACCCTCCGTACAATTGCTTATAACATTAGAAGCGCATCTGTACCTGATTTCATTATATTATCTTCTGTACCGAATTTTACGTGTCGTAGGCTGAAAAGAACATTGCCTTTAGGTCAACTTCATATTCGTTAATCACTGAAATAAGAAAGAATTCGCCACAAAAGCAAAATATCTCCTACCTAGAGTAAACACTAAGAGTACTGTCAGATGCCCTGCTATTTGTTAATTACTGACAAAACAAGAAAATATGCGCACGAAACCAACAATCTCCCGCCGAGCATATTATAATAAATAAACTAAGATGTTACCTCGCGTTCGTTTTCAAAGGGCTTAAGCAACGCGTTCATTCGTCTTGAGCATTGCGTTTCCTTAGGCCTAATGTTCACGCGCACTTAAACAGAGCCTCTCTGAACATTACGCCCGTATTCAGACCGTGCTCCTTATAAAGAACTCACCCACTTCCACCTGTGAATACATGTTTCTAAATAACAAGCATAATCTCACTATGCGTAATTCTCTACAAATGAGTAACATAATGTAACTTTACACTATGTTTTCGCATGAATTAAAAAAAACTTTTTTTACGAAGAGAGTAATGATTGTGTTAGAAGCATGCTAGATTTGTAAGGAAGGAGATTTACTATTTGGTGTTGGATGCTCTCTACTCACCCTATAAGCGATCTAACGTAATAATAATAAGTTTAATCCGAGCTGTCTTCGGTAGTACCTAACCAAAAATTATCATTAACCGTACTAAGTTACATAATATAATAGAAAATTCATATATTTCATATTACATGCTATGAATTTTTCACTACATTATTTCTCTGTCAATTTTCGCTAAAGTAGGTGCGCGAAAAATGATAGGCGACATGTTAACTTACTGAAAGAGCCTTGTATAACATTTTATTAGTACTCAACCGTTATAACCTTTTCACTCTCAGTGACCTGACCTTTGCATTTACATACTAAAATTCTCCTTGATAATAATATAACATTCCTTATGAATACTGTTTTAGACACTAGACTACACATACAGAGAACGGCATGAACACGTGTTTCCCACATCAGATAGAGATAATAAATTTTACAATACAGTTTGAATATAAATTTCGAAAGATATTTGACTCTCGATACTTTATGCCTATACTATAAGGAACCTGGCGTTATAGATAATAACAATAATTATCTCTGTACCTGGGAATCGAACCAAGAACCTACTGTCTAGCAAACCGACTTGGTAACCATTATGCCAAATAGGTCGTCGATAAGTAGGGCGTTCATTCATCACACACATTAAGGTCTATCCCCGTACTTAAGTCAGGTGTCTCAACGCATTATAGTCATATTCGAGGCCGTATAAACATTCCTCACAAATACCCAAGCCTCACGCCACATTCATAAATGAATACGCATTTTAATGGCTACAATTAGAACTCTACCTTCATTCTGTTGTATATTCAGCTTATACTCCACGTGCTTACTACGTTCAGCTCGAACAGTATTGAATACATTGCAAATATAGTACCTGTGATTATTCAATATGTTGATGACCTTTATTATCACCGTCATTGATAATCATTATTATTGATAATCATAATCAACAAATAAAGTTGCTCTCAGTTATTATAACTAACAACGTACTGAATAAAATGTAACTACTACAATAAATTAATACATCTGTAAGTAAATTTTAGTTCCATTCACCACTCGATACTAAAGATAAGTCTATTCGTTTATGTAGGTCGTTTTAATTTTTTTTATATTTATGTATAATAATTGTGTGTCACAATGCATATCTTTCTGCATATGTTCAATGGATATTTAAAAGTAGCTTGAAAGTATGACAATAAATTAAGATGAACAATAAAATTAACTTTTCAGATCAACTTCTTTTTTATAAATATTGTTTTTTTAATTTTTTTTTAATATTACTATATTTTTTTCAAAATGTTTCATATTGAAACATAATACAGAGTTATACAAATAAGTTATTATTATAATTTTGTTTAATGTTTATTAACATTATAAATTAAGATATTACCAATATTCGTAGGTTCGTAGTACCGCCGCGCCGTAGCATGTGTCGTGCAATTCGGAAACGAACTATAACATGCCTCTACATCGATCGACGTCTGTAATCTCGTTTTTGATACGCATTTGCCACGGAGCCTTAATACTTTCAGTTCGTTGTAATCGTATTAGCGTATTACGAACAACTCGTTTGTAGAGTTAGCCGTGTAGAGCCATGGCCAACGGATGTACGTGCTATGTTCACCAAACTTCGCTAATGGTGCCTTGAATATATTTGTAATATCGGCTTCGTACTCAATTGTTATGTATAGCCTTGTAGTAAATTAATCTAAGCCTTGATTTAATTTAAATTAGCTTATTTTTATAAGTAAATGGAATATAAATTTATTCGACGATCTATGAATAGATTTTCTTTTTTATTGAAGTACGAATACGATAGTTACACTATTTAGTCACAGATATTATATTATTTCCAAGTACAAAGTTGGGATAGGCAGTATAGTAGCGTCTGCAAAGTGTTATTATGTACTGTCCAATAATTGGATAAAGCTTTCCAATTCTCTTCTTCAAAATTTCATTAAAGTCAGTTCCGTGAATTTGAAGACATAACTTACCAAATGGTCACAGAGAAAGCCACTTTCTTATTTACAACGTTAGAACTCGAACATGGTATTAAAGATAATTGTACTGTAACTCATTTTATTATATATGTGTATGT
>DWME01006567.1:0-13501 GCA_018244795.1 Parelbella ahira ahira | reverse complement strand
CGATGATAAGAGTGCTGACAATGCTTTTATTTAACACATCTGATTTTATTCTAGATTCTATAAAGTTAACCTAACCGTCACCTGAGACAATCAGTCTACCGATCAATATATTCTTCGAGAGTTAAAGATCACTATAAACATTGCCAAGAATAATTTTCTTAATAATACGTTTATATATCTGCAAGTTAGTTTTTATTTATTTATTTATTCATTTTGTAACGCCTTATGCTAAGGGATACAAGGGCGTAGTCAATGCCTAATGTTTTTCCTCGCGTTTACTTTATTATACAGTGACAGAGTTTTCACAACGTTATCTTTATTCCTTCTTGTTCCAAAAAACGATCCTTAATCCTTATCCAACAATGAAACAATGTATGAATAATAAAAAAACAATGATAAAGGTTAAATTGATTTTTAAAATATTTCAATAAGATGCCACTTAAAATTAAAAAACAGGTAAGAATTGAGATTTTAAACAGCCTATTCTAACATAACATCAAGCCTGTAACTCTCGAAAAGATAGGCAGAGGAATGTAATACACTACCACTTTTAATAGAGTTACGTGTATATCCCATGAAATAGGAGGTAAGCCTATTGTCATACAACAGGCACAGATCCGGACTTCGAGTAACTAATAGAAATTCAAAATAAATAAATCTAATTGTACCCAACCCAGAATTTGAACCCAGGACCCCCCGATCGGCAGTCGCGCTTGAAACGATTCGACCAACGAGGCAGTCAAATTTTAATTAATAATAAGTCTATTTAAATATGAGATAAACAGGTATTACTCACCTTGTAAACATTGAGGAAGGCTATACAATCACTGGTAGACCCATCAGCCCATGTTAGCTTTGAATTGTAAGCATTTAATCGCTCTCTGAATGGGTTGTTGAATACATTCTTCACTGTCATTGCGCATGCTAGAATATAATGAACGTTATTATAATTTGACAACACAAGAACATATTAATTATAAGAATTATTATTATGCCATTAAAACATTAGCAATACTGGAGGAATTGCTAACACAGTACAAAAATAGCACTGTTGCCTTTATCAAATTTAGTAACATCTAAATAATGTACTCCAAAAGTTCTCTTCTATGTACATCTGAGTATATTACCAAGTTTGCATGATTTATACTTAATGGCTAGAAATAAAAACTGATAGCTTAGCACATTTTCAAAAAGGTGGAATTGCTTGTAAAAAGCTTCAGCTATTGAACATCTGTCTGAGTACTGCCTTAATCTAATTTTGAATATACATATATATTTGTTTTGCACACACATATTAAGATTATCTATTAATTGCATGAAACTGTAAGCTGTGAAAAGTAGGAGTACTACACTCCTCTGCATACCACTTTGGTGAAATACATGTTGTTTTAGTATATACATACCCATGATAATACTCTCCTCGAGTACCCCGAATATATAGCCAAGCATTATCAGCTTGGTCACCCTCACGTCAAGTGGTAACTTAACCATGATGCGACCCAGGTGTGTGATCTCCCCATCATAGGGGCACCACTCATCATCCAAGTCATTCTTCAGAGCTCCTACCTGGTAGAGCATTTTTGCAATTATCACACTTAACCTAAGATCATACAACCCAGACTTTATGTGCAATTACATAGTGAGTCTGTTTTGACAGTATATCAAATTCCTCATATTTATCTGAATACATTGGAGGAAACAAATTTATATTTACACAAAATTATTTATACAGCAAAATATCCAAAATCATACAGTATTTACAGTAACCATTATATTTATATGGACAAATTTTATTGGACTCTGAATAATGTCTATTACTGGTAAGGATTCTGACAATTTCTAATATAAATTAAATGTAAGAAGTTGTGCATGAATATTTATATGGTACATATAAAACAAACTCCCCCTACTTTCGAAATTAGATAGCTGAGCAAGAGATATCCTTAGATATTACTATTATTCAGATCTTCATGTATATAGTTCAGGCCACAAATGTGTATTAACTGAAACTCTTTGAAACCCAAGAAACCTCAGCACACAATAATTTTGTATTTATTTTAACGTTTATCACCTCCTTCAACACGAGCACAGTGCGTTGAATGTTGGACAAGTCCGGCGGGTCCATGGCCAGCGCCAGCACGTCGCTGGGCGGGCCCATGTCCAGCGACTTGGCCAGCAGAACCACCCTCTCCAGTGGACATCTAACGAGCTCCGGTGGACATTCTTGGTTGAAATTATCCTGTGACAAAAATCCTCTATTTTATGACGGAATTTTTAAATGAGTAATTAATATTAAACTTTAGATAAAAAATGAATAAAGTGAAATTTTTAAATGAGTAATGTTGTGTCTAATGTGGTTGTACACAAAAGATATGAACGAGCGCGCGGCGGTACATAGAACTTGTCGGTGACGAGGCGGTAGACGCGGCCGTCGCGCACGCGGCCGGCGCGCCCGGCGCGCTGCTCGCAGTTGCTCTTCGACGCCCACGTCATGCGCAGCGACGTGAAGTTCGTCGTCTCGTCCGCCACCAGGATCTTTATCAGGCAGAAGTCGATCACTGCGCCCCGAACAGAACACCGTTTACATCACATCACATCACCTGCCGATCTCATTTAGGTACTGCATAGGGTTGTCGGGATATGTTTTTAATTAATATGCTATTTGCATACTTTAATTATAAATTAATATAACATTTGTATGGTTTAGTTGGCATAGTAGGAATACAATTATCATTGTAATGAACGGCTTGTTATCATTACTGGCAAATACATGATTGATTGATTGAAAAATATCGCTTTCTATCTAATTATGCCAACCGGTCTTCTTCTTCGTTATTCTCGGTTCAATAGACTTAAAAATCTGTGTAAAAGTTCCTTAAAAAATCAATGAAAAATCTTACCGTATTTGATGTCCGGTACGGTGATTGAGCTCTCGGCGATATTCGTGGACAGGATGATCTTGCGCGAGCCCAGTGGCGCCCTCTGGAACACGCGCACCTGCTCGTCCGCCGTGATCGTGGAGTGCAGCGGCAACACCCACCACTTGTAAGATGCGCATTCCGTTGCTATGCTCTTCCTAACAGAGATATACACTATCATCATATACATATACATATTTATATCATCATCATCACCCATTATCATTCGACTGTTTGACATGGGTCTACTTCAAAGTGAGAACCATATACAATAAGCATAATTAGATATTAATTATTACAACACAAAGTTATAGTTAAACTTTCGTTTACTTTTAATAAATTGGCAGACATCAAAAACGTGAGACATAATTATATAGACTTTACAGCCACCACCATTTTAAGTAAAAATTAAATTACACTAACAGAATAAAGACATAATCGTGATACCTGAGCTGCAAATCTGTGAGACACTCATACAGATCCTCGATCTCGTGAATACCAGGCAAGAATATCAGCACAGACGGTATTTCTGCCTCGGATCTGTCTGTGACATTGTCCTCGCGCATGTCGATTTGTTCAAAAGCGTTTATCAATTTTATCACTATGTGGTACATGGTCGGAGCAATGCCGGGCTCTTCGTACTTCGGTATAGATTTGTTAAGTATCTAAATGGGAAATGGAATTAAAATCAGTATAAAACACCTCATTAGGGCAACAGCAACCAGAAACATAAAAGCCTTTTAAAAAAACTACTAAATACGAAAATTTAATGTAAGTATACTAGAAATCATTTTATTGCATATCATCAGCCTGTCTTACTCGACCTCCGGAAATATGCCGCCCATAAAAGGAATCCGATTTAATGTACTTACCGAACCAAACTTATTCAACTGATTCAAGTAGAAGACTTTCACTGTGAACATTGGTTCTTTTTTAACAATTTTCACACAGGATGGCTTCAATGGAGCTTGTGGAGTGTTGAGAAGGAAATAATCAGAAAAAGTCTTTTTATTGAATGTTGCTGACATTAGAATAACTTTGACGTTGCGAGACACTGAGTAGAGAAGCTTCTTAACTATTACTAGAAGGAAGTCCATTTCTTGGCCTCTTTCATGCACTTCATCTAGTATTATATGTGTATATTCATTCATAGTTTTCGCTCCAACTGTAACATAATATATAAAAATAGATCATAGTTTTTTTTTATCAATTTTTATACCCCTTTCTAAACAAACTTTATATTTAAGAATATTTCAAATAATACATTTTAAATTACTTTTAAAATAAGATGTACAATTTTATTAATTCTTTAATATTGTATTAATTTGTTTACCCAATTTGGCAAGCAGCACTCCTGTAGTAACATAGGTGATTCGAGTGTCATTGGACTTGACATTTTCTAGAGCAATCTAAAAACAAAATTAAAAGCAAAAATACAAAAAACGTCTTTTTATTAATTTATTTTTCTTTCATTCAAAGTACCAGAGAAGAATGTAAGTTTTTTAATAATAAGTGTTCAGTGTAGGCTACCATAAACCATTTTAACAAATATAGTTCTATTTGAGATCTCCTAGTTTACCCATATTTTAAAAATAAAATATCTTCTTTAGAAATCCTCCTAAACAGCCCTCATTATAATGTACTCTGTCAGTTCTTCAGTTAAGTGAGCTATCTACCTTTTAGTATGTGAATTGTTTTAAACATAGAATTTGTAATAATCAACACATTAGTTAAATACCTGATATCCAACAAGTCCTCCAACATCCCAGCCTCTCTCCTGTGCTACCCTCTTAGCAATGGAGATAGCTGCAATTTTCCTTGGTTGAGTCACAACAATCTTGCATGGCCTGCGGTGTTGGTACGCATCATCCAGAATCCATTGTGGCACTTGTGTGGTCTTACCACAGCCAGTGGGACCTTCTATGATAACTACAGGAAATCCACTAATCTGATCAAGGATCTAAAAAGGCAACAACAGATTTATAACAATATTATAATTTTATCTTTAACATCCAAAATTCAAACAAGTTTAAAGTATTAGTTTTTTACATTAGTTTATATATTGTAAATAAATAAACTGCTTGATGTAAGATTATTTTTCAATTTTATACACTCCCCTAAGCAAAGAATTTTACCATATCTATTAACGTTTAAATCCATTCAGTGGCTGGTAAGCACATCATGAGGCATGTATGTATAAAAGGAAATAAAAGAAAATTTAAGGAATTAAAAAAGAAAAAAACCTAAAGTATCATACACAAACACACACTATCAGCCCCTCTTCGCACACTGCTAGATATAGGCCTCTCCAAAAAGTTCCACATTTGTTTATAAACATAACATCACCCTGTAATCCCCAAAGGAATAGGCAGTGGAGTGTAGTACACTCCCATGATTCACCAGTTATATTTAAGTCCTATGGAATAGGTGGAGAGCCTATTAGCATACGCCAGGCACAATTCCAGACTCCGAGTCACTACTAAACATTCTAAATTAGAAAAATTCAATAGTACCCGACCTGAGGTTTGAACCAAAGACCTCCCGATCGGCAATCGCGCCTGCAACCACTCGACCAACAAGGCAGTTCTAAAATATATATTAAAAAAATATTTGTGTCATTACATGTTGCCTATATTCGTTGATGGCTAGATTGTTCATCTCTTCTTTTTTCTGGAAGGTGTACTTGCTGTACACTTGAGTCATAGCTTCATCTGTAAGTTCTTCTTGATTTAGCATTGTGGACCCCCAGGAAGATAGCTGTTCCAAGGAATCCAGGCCTCCAGGCACGGAATCCCAATTCACACGTTCCACCTCATTCTGAAAAAACCATACAAAATGGGAACTAGAAAAATATTTGAAACCGATCACACAACAAAAAAATATGTCAGTCAATACTCTCTGCCTACCCCTTAAGGAACCTGGTGTGACAATATAATAATAATAATAACAATCACATAACAAATAAGAATAAGTGTAAGAAAAGGAGCATAGGTCAACCTCCTACCAGATAGTCTGAGGACCTCAAGAGGCTTATGTCAAGTAATGGACGTGTAGAGGCTGACTATGATGATACAAGAGAATAAAAACTGGGTACTATGTAGTTCATTATTTAATATAAGTTAAATATATATTTATAGTGTATAGTTATAGTGGTCTCTGCCTGAATCTGTGCCCGGTGTATGGCAATAGACTCACCACCTATTCTATGGGACTTAAACGTAAAGGGTGAAACGTGGGGGTATATTTCACCCCTATGCCTACCTCTTCGGGGTTTACAGGCGTGATATTACGTTTGTTCGTTTAAGTACATATATCTAAAATTTAAATTGAATACTAATTTACCTCGTATTATTTTAAGCAACTACCTTCAAAGTAAATATTTTAAACACAGATGTGTAGAACTACCTTCATGTTATAAACTTGAGTACCAATTAAAAAAGCCAAATTAAAACTATGTTCGCCGTACATTTACCTTTATATATTCTTCGTTTTCTTTTTCTTTTATTCTGCTAACATAATCAGTGCCGCTAATGAAAACAGAACGACGGTGTTCTTCAAGTCTATTGAGTTGGACGGTTGGGTCTGTTTTGGTAATCCGATGACCGCCGGTCAATGGGCCTCGAAGTTTGACCACTTGGGAAGAAGACGGGCATGGGTTATTAAAAAATGACCGCAGCTCATCCATAGTCGATGTACGAGCATAAATTTATTATAAGGCGTTTGTATTTAAGTTAAGTGCAACTAAAATTACTGTTTTATTGTTTTTGTTTAATGTTTGCATGAATGTCAATTTCAACAGGAAAGCACGATCCTTAGCACAGATGACATAGGAACAGAGTTGCCAATACCTATTTACTTAATTCCCTAAAAATCAAAGCGAAATTCTCCAAATTCGGGGAAATAAAACCCAATTCCCCACAAATTGGGTACAGAAATAAAGGAAATATATCATGCAGTTTTTATTTGTTTTTATTAAGGCTTTTGCCATACTTTACAATTTAATATATTTTTAGAAGGTATTAATTCAACAATACCACCCTGTTTTTTATTGCGTCTTTATTAGTCATTAAGGAAACTATCGTGTCTGTGTGTAGTCTGTTTCTGTTTGCTGTTTTAATACTTTTTAAGTCACTGAACTTCCTCTCGACTGGTGCGTTAGCGAATGGAAGCACGAGTAAAAATTGGATCACTATTTCAAATTTGGAAAAAAATCTTGTCCTGCGGTGTTTTTAAGAGAGAATACTTTTCTCCAGTAGCATTCAACATAAACAACAACAGAACAACAACAACAGCAACAAAAGAACGTCTAAAGAATCATTTACCGGTCGTTCTGGTATAATATAAATATAAAATTCCGTTTTCCCCGCATAATGCCAATCCCCACACCAATCCCCGATCGACTAGCGATTCCCCGCAATTCGGGGAATTCCCCACACATTGGCATCGCTGCATAATATAATCCCATTATTGTGACATTGTGCACGAAAGCAACAGGAAGCATGAGTACATAGCGTATAGAATTTCTAATCTATATATTAACTGTCGCCGTAGAACCCCTGTAGATTTTGCGGCCAAAAATTTAATCCAAAAGTTCTTAACAGGTTATGAACATAGATATATTATATATAGAGGACGGAGACATACAGCTGTCTGTAAGTAGCAGCGCCCTACGTTTAGAAAGAGAGAAGCGATCCCGATATCCTATCTCTATCTTTCTCTATTTCACTAGTGACGCATGCGAAGAACAAGAACCGCTTGTTTTTCGAATAATGAACTCACGCTTGTTGCGTAATCTACCTACTCCAAACCGGCTGACTAGCGATAAAGAAGATCGCTGACGTCGCTCCAACTATCGATACAGGCATGCAGAAGTATCGCAATATCCAAATTGCTGAGTCGTCTCCTCGTGTCGCAACATCATCGCCTCGTGCCCGGTGGCAGTTCGCTGATGATACAGATTGCTCATCGCTACGTAACCTCATTTACTTCTAATAAAAGACAATGTTCATACCAAGACGACAGTTCGGTCAGAATCATCTTAGTAGTTAAGGTAGTAAGAACGTAGTTCCACCATCGAACGCATTCTTATCTAGATTAGTTAGATTCTAAGCATTAGAATGTAATTATTAATTCAAGTTTTGACATTCTTGATTGCCTAGCATGATTATAGTTGTTTTTAAATCATTTAATGATAATTATTTTTTTTGTATTACATTTACATGGATGTATTAATTTGTGGACTGCCTCGTTGGTCGAGCGGTTGTAAACGCGACTGCCGATCGGGATTTTTCTAATTTAGAATTTCTAGTAGTGACTGGGAGTCTGGAATTGTGCTCGGTGTATGGCAATAGGCTCACCACCTATTCTATGGTACTTAAGCGTAACTAGTGAAACGTGGGAGTGTAGTACACTCCTCTGCCTACCCCCTTCGGGGATTACAGGCGTAATGTTACGTTTTATTAATTTGTATATGGTTGTCTGTGTAAATAAAAAATGGGTGCGTGTACTTATTTACGCGCGTGAGAAATTATACTTCTTTGGCATCATTAAGAAGTAGTTTTTAATTGCATACAAATAATTAATTATAATAAAATAATAAATAAAAAATAAGCATTGGTTAAGAATTCAGCCTCTCACTTCGCGGGTGCTCGATTCAAATCCACGGCGCGCACTTCTTTACAAAAGTGAAACAGGTTGAAGCTGCATATACTTAAATTCAAAAATTGAATATAACCTTATGCAGCTTCAACCTGTGACTTTTTATGTTACAGTGATGAGCGCGCACCTAAAATTTCCCTCATTTTTTCATAACGCGCAGAAGTATAAACTTCAAAAATAAAATAGCACATTCTCTATGCCCTTTTGTTTACATAAGGGCACAGAGCTTAGAAGTAATACATACATTAGCCAACAGTAACAAAATTATGGTAGGTATTGTAACTATTGATAAACTATTTTATTGGAGTTTTTAATACGTTCTATTACAGTTTATGCTAGTGACATATCATTCGTATATATTATGTATAAGTATATAAATAACGTGTCATGTTATTTGTCCGTGAAGGATTCTTAGACTACTGAACCGATTTCAATCAAATTTTGCACTTTATGTGCCGGGTACAAAACCATTTAATGACATTTTTGTGTAGTTTCGGGTGGGTCCCTACAAAGCTTGAATACACAGATGGACCCGGTAGGTGGCACTGCAGTCGGTATGATACATGCATAATTTTGAGCGGTCTCCTTTTTTTTTAATTTTTAGACTCATACGTGGATTCGTAAGAAGTCAACATAATACATGCATAAATAAAGTTTTTAAAACGGTCAAAAATAAAAATTCCAAACCAATAATTCACAATTTATATATTTCATACCACAATTGGCATAACAAAAATATTCAGATCATAACTGATGATCTCTTAGTTACCTTAAATACAAGACTGAACGCAACCATATTATCCATTACGCTACATTTCAACAGACATCACAATATTTATATGCACATTTTGGGTTAATAAATTAAATAAATACCTAAGAGATGTATTTTTTGTATATTCCGTTGTTCGCATTCTGCCAATTATTCTATAAGTACATATTAAGTATATAAAATAAAGAAACGAGACAAACGACAATTAATTGGGAAACTACAACTATCTAAGTACATGAAGCGATGGAGAGTAGCAGAAATAATAAAACTGCAGACTATATATTTTCTTGTTAGTTGGTTGTTCTTCACGATATGATATGAAATAATATAATGAATCCTATTTTCATCATTGCTCTTATCATAATCATGATGTTTTAACACTATCTCGCTTGGATGCTACGATGGTACTAAATATGAATAGGACACCAACGAAATTGATAACTGGAACTCACTATAACAAAATGCAGAGACATATTCAACGCATTCAGAGATATCGCCGATGTCAGCGACTTCCATCAAAAAATTAATTATTCATTATAGCTACAACAACCGCTTTACTAAATTATTACTTTACGGAGACGATTGTTTGTACGTTATAACTCTCGTAGCATCAACGCGAAAACGGCGAGAACCTTACAACGTGCAGAAATCAACTTTGCTTACATGAGACCACATGGGCATGAGCTCCCTCTTCTACCAATGCATACCGCACTAGCCTTCGACGAGTCAATAGCTCGCTATTACGTCATTATATCGAGGGGCCAAGTTACTTTCTGCGAGTTATATATAACAAGTAACAAGAAATCAAAGATTGGGAGTTTTGATCTTTGGTTTATTCAAGTAGTTACATCTGACTAGGAGAAAAATAAATTCAAACAGGGTTTTCATCCACTGGTGTACACCTAAAGATATGTCCAGAGAAACATGGAAGCCATTCCTATTAAATATTATCAACACTTAACTCTAAACTTTTTTATTATGAAGAATTCATAACTAAGTAGCTAAAGAAAGCTAATCAATTCTTGATGGCTAAATGATTATGCAGAAAAAAACATTATTGAGAGCTTCAAAGATTTTGCAATAGAAGTAAACAAATTTATTTATATAGAGGATTCAATCTACAATATTAGCCAACTATTAGCATCATATGTTTAAAAAGAATACAATTATTTTTGGTTAAAATATTAAGAAAAAAAAATTATTATTTTAAAATTTTTTACAAATTTTATACTCAATTGGGGCCAATAAATAACATGTCTAAACATTTAACATGAAATATCATTATTTGAAACATTCATTTATTTTTTTGAAGCAACATTTGTTGGACCACTTGTAATGTCAATGTTGACAGTTACTTTGAGAGCGTAAGAGCTGCGACTGAATGATTGCATAGATTGAATCAAGCTTAGCGAAATATTACTGTTCTATGAATGCTAATTTGAAATATATAATTAATCTTAAAGTATTAACATACTTAGAATAAATGTCAATTTGACTATTAAAAAACATACAATGTAATTCGAAACCAGCCATTTTGGCGCGTAATTAACTATACAATACACATCACCAACTCACCCATGTTAATTAAAAATGTGGCCATAGATTATATACTCGTAAACCTTAAAATATTTAAAACACTTTAAAAGCCAACAATGCCCTAATTATTTATTTTAAACAACAATATTTAGACCTTTGTGCTACTTAGAACAACAAAATCATAGACAATCAGTAATTGTAATTGGAACATTTAAAATTTTTCTTATGTATGTTGTTAATGAATGGATTGAACAGAGGAATAAATGAAGGAGGAATTCTACATCTATTCAGTGCATGAAGCCGTAGACTGGGCACTACATATTGGGGCAAAACTACTTTATACTTTCATGCACCTTTAAAGTAAATTAATGCACAGATAAATTCGATTAACGAGATATACATAAAATGGTTGATTGAAAAATTTAAACTCTGGGAAAGTCCACACTTTTCTTGAAAATTTTCTTTATAATTTTTGATGGACATTAAACAGGTTAAAGGCTCCTAGAGAATCTAGACTCTAGATTCTAGAGGATTTTATCACTTACACAGTAACACCATATTATCAACATTGTATGATATAACATTCAATAATCATATTAGATACTCATATAACAGCTATATGTAGTTTGCCGTAGCTTGCGCCATAAACCCGCACAACAAGACGCTTCAGTCCTCATAATATTCACCATATTCACCTTGAACACATCCACCTCGAATATTACATACATATATGAAAAATGTGCAACATTTGTTTTGCAAAAGGAATTCTTTGCAATTTAAATTAAATTTATTTATTATTGACATTACGCGACCTGGCTTTGCATACCTATAACTAATATTAACTTTGTTCCATTACATGCTTGACTACAATTTTCTTCAATTCATATTTCCATTATTCTCTGTAAATAATCTCCACCTATGAAAGTTCTATCAAAATCGGTTCAGCCATTTCTGTTAAGCCAGGACAACATTGAGAGAACAATACAATAAAGAGTGTTTGGATTCTTATAATGTGCTAATAACCACTTGAGCTTAAAACGAAGCATGTATTTCCAAAACACAGACAATCTAATTTTATATGTATGTAGATGCCACTGTGATGAAGGAATACTGATTATAAATATGGTTATGCACTGAAGTTATGTGAAAAACCTAACAAACATTTTGATTAACCTGCTTTCATATATTTATGTACAGAATTTTTGCTAAAATGCTTTTTCGTTATAATGATACAAGTTTTACATAACAATAAAACTTGTATTATTTGGCGTGTGACGATGCATAGCATCTGAGAGAACGTCGCTTGACTTTTCTTTAATTTTCAACCAATCACAGCTTTTGGTCAGCGTTAGCCAATCAGCGTTAGCCAATCAGCGTTGATGGATATCACGTGGTTACCGGTGTCCGTTTAGGGAGGTGCGGCAGCTACAGCTTTGCTTCATAGCGTCTCTACTTTCCGAAGAGTAAACATCTTAAGCAGAAATTCTGCCGGAATTCGTAAAAAAAAAAAAAACCCGGTTACTTCGCATTGTGCTAATTTTTCCGTTACAGTCCGTAACTCGTGTTACAGTCGACTGCTTATTACCATGAATGGAAATAAAGGGTCCACGTCGCCGCGTTGCTCGGGATCCCCGGAAGATGATACATCATCCTTGCGCAAGCGCTCCCAAGGGTCACAGTCCGTGACCGACTCGAGCTCTTCAGACTCCGATGGCTCCCAATTCCGGGTAAAAAGAAGCAAGCAAGTAAGGTGAGTCCGATATCCAAAATTTAACCTATCAAGTGAATGCCTTGACGAATTTATTGATGCAGAAGTATCTTACACCGACTAACGTGATTGGTTGAAAATTAAAGGAAAGTCAAGCGACGTTCTCTGATGCTATGCATCGTCACACGCCAAATAATATATGGTTCATTACATTTCAATTCCTCAAATATTTATAAACAGTAAAAAACAACGGTGTACAGTTTCTTTTAGTGGCTAATGTAATAAAATATATTTCTATCATTGTTTTCAGAAAAATATTTTTTTAATATAACTATTTCGATAAAACGAGACGAGAACATTCTATTACTATTATAACTTATTTAAATCCGATTCCAAGGTTTGATGTTTGGTACAAGGCTATCAAAAATGATGACAGTCGAAGACTACTCAATGTATCATCAAACTGAATGATTTAATGTGATATGTACAAATTCTTTATGATATATTTTTTATAACAATTAATCTGATAAAGTATTATGTTAGTATAGACTTACATGCTAGGAACCATAAACCCAATTGTTTTACAAATATTCTTATATATGTATTGACAGATGTAAACAGTGTTGAGATTAGATGTAAAATTATAATCAATTTCTAATCACTCTTACTCTTTTGAGTCTTAGCTACTAACACACCTTTTGCGATTGCAAATTTGAATTTGTATAAGTCACACAATTATATGGAAATATATGAACCGATATCTCATGAAAAGATGGTTTTAACATTATTGAAGTTCTAATATCAAAGTCTTCTGACTACCTATATAATCTCTACTCTATGCTACAGTTTCATCATAAACTCGGCTCAACTCACAATGGCTCTCCTGTTACAACCCTATTTGTATTTGATCTA